>CATLJY010000242.1:0-201348 GCA_949987705.1 Thereva unica | reverse complement strand
GGGGACAGGGAATTGAAAAAAAGGAAAAAGGTGGCTGGACGAGGTCCGAGGGAAAAGTTATCGCCAGGGAAAAATTCACTAGTCTCCACTACCCTTGTATGTTGGCACGCTTGCGGTGCGCGAGCTAGCTCGTCCGATGGGGGGAGTTCGCGGCGTATGGAGGCTGAGGACAGTGACAGCTTTACATAAATCCATCGAATATTCGTGCCAAAAAAAAACCTTACCGAAAGAAAAAAAAACAGGGGGCGATACGGGGACCTGTTCAGGGCCATCGAGAGAGGGTGAAACGCGGCTCACGACCATGCGGGTGGATGCGCTCGAGGATGGATGCTGAAAGAAAAAAAAATCTAACTACGACAAGTACTTACGTCGTGTGAGGTACACAGCCCCTCCACCGGCTGCCATGCCCTGGTCCACTTATCACTTACCTTACATGTCCAGGGGTAAACGAATCACACGAAAAAAAAGATGAAATCTTTTTGCAACAGAAAAGTTAAAACGAAGAAATAATAGGACCAAGATAAGTTTTCTGAGTTCATATAATACAAGACGTAAGAAGTATTAAATTAGATACATTTGTTTCACAAACAACAAAAAATTAATAACAATAAAGGATTACATACATATTCTTAACTAGGTACCTATTTTTAACGTTTGCCTAACCTTTACTTTCTTTTCTTCTTTGTTACACATATTTATTTTCTTTTTCTTCATGCACCAAAAAAAATCTTGTTTTTCTTTTTCTATAATAATTTTCTTTTTTTTCTTATCTTACAGGGTGGCCACCTTTTATCACCACCAACAATACATTAGAGAGGTACATCATCTCTCTTTCTTGTGATTCTTTCTTTTGTCTTTGTTTACTTTTAATTTTTTCTCATGTTATTATGAAGGCAATCAACAGATAATTATAAATTCAAATAAAATAACACAAAAATTTTATTTTTCTTATCAAGGCTGAGAAAACAGCAATTCTTCTTGATTTGATAAAGACTCACAAAGACTTATAGCTGGGTTTTTTTTCTTGGTCTTCTTCGTTTATATTGTTAAGGTAAACAATGCAGGCAAAAAGGAAAATTTAATAAAAAAAAGGTAATGTATGAAATTCACTTCCAGAATCAAGTTACAATGAAATAAATACACTTATGTCTTAGATTCAATGATATTTATAGACAAAAGAAAATGAAGCAAATCTATGGTTATTGCAACAAAAAATTTATATAACTTCATTGTCCATTACTCTTGATAAACTTGGATGGCCGTTTATCGGGCACATTCATATAGATAAAATTCGTGTTACCTTTTCTGTTGGTGAATATTTTAGGCTCCAACTCCACCAGTTCATACTGATATACCAGACTTCAGTTGGTGACAATACGGATAAAAAAAAATTCTCGACGTTTGACGGTAATTAACTATTGCGAATTAAGACAATTCATGGAACTATATACTGGATGCAGCACCGCTTTTCCGACTTCACTTTTTCTCTTCCTGGGGGGGGGGGAACTTTTGCTTGCACTAGACCGGATTATTTATTCACCGCTCCGAGTTTTCCGTAATCCACAAAATAAACGTAATCTGAGATTCTTTATTAACAATTTATGCTACTCCGACGGAACGCATTCCCTTTTACAAAGATTGTTGGCACTTTATCTTACTTATACAAAATTCCTTACCAAGCCACTGTTACAGACCCGATAAAAAAAATTCTTCTATTTCCATTTATGTTTATGTATTATATATATACTCCACACAATTTTTTTCTTTTTGGGGAATTGAACAGCAACTTTTATATGGAATCCATGCTCATACCTGAACCGGTCAGTTCTATATTGATATATTCTATACAGTAACTATATTTTCTCTGTGCGGTGTCCCTGAATTATTATTTAATCCAGTATTGAATTTTTGGGAGGACTTCCCAAGTCAGTGTGGGACCGGCAAAACCCTAATCCTTCGTACAGGACAAACAAAAAAAATCGTCATGATTACGCACAAACGAATCTAAAGAGTGGACTCTCGGACGGAGAACCAAACGCGATTTGTCCTATTACAGCTGCGGAATAAAATTCGCCGTTCTGTCCTCTCGGAAAAGGGAGCGCTGGTTAATCCCGGTATTCTTGTTCTTAATTCACTTAAATGTTACTTGATCGACGCCGTCGTCTACGCTATATTTTTTTATTATTCCAGGTCGAACTACACCACAAATTACGTTTAGATGAAAAAAAGTATGTAAAGCAACTGTATTACTTTAATTTTCCACTCTACAAGTGGATCGATTATCTTTGTTAGTAACCCGTTTTTTTGAATTGTTTTTTTATTGTGTTAACTATCAAAAGTCATTAGAAAATTCAATCAAGGAATAGACTTGAATGTCGTTTCTCTTGATTTTAGGTAAGGATTTTGTTAAAAATGTTATGAAATAATAAAAGAACTCTTGATTTTAGAGAAAAGCAATCCTGTTTATTTCGAGGTTGAAAAATAATCAAACTTATAAAACGACATTTTCGTCATATTCAGAAGAAATGGAAAAACTACAGTTCCAGTTTAATATGAAATCATCAACAGATGGAAAATCAAATATAATTTGCATCACTTCAATTACGACACCGGACTTTTAGTGTACCAGAGGATTTACAGCCAGCAAGATTACATGAGTATATTATAAATACAGAGGCCTATAAAAAGGTGAAAAATACATTAAAAAAAAGACATCAAACAAGAAGGGTTTGGATTGCTCTAACATCTGAAATGAAAAACATATATATGGATGAAGACGGTAATTTACAATTTTCGGATAACTTTTTGGAAGAAATAGTAGAAGAACAGAAACCACCCATTTCTGAAGTAAGTAACTCGGAACATTTAGTAAAGATACTAGAAAAACTAGTGGAAAATAAACAATCCTCCGCACATCAAAATCTAAAAAATATTTCAGAAAAGTTTGTATTAGAAAAATTCACTAATAGAAACTCAAACCCCAATCAATGGATGAATACTTTTGATAAGGAATGTGAACGCTTTGACATAATGGAAGACGAAAAGAAAATTGAAATTTTGAGATTGTTTTTGGATAAGGCATCTTTGGATTGGTATAGTTCTATGATGATAAAATTAACTTTGAATGCGAAATGGGATAAATGGAGAGAAAAATTTTGTGAAACGTTTGCCAACAAAGGGTGGAATCCGATTACATATGCATTTTCGTTTAAATACAAAACTGGGTCCTTACTGGATTATGCTATAAAAAAAGAAAGACTTCTGCTAGAAGTGAGAAGATGTATTGACACAGGGACATTAATTGATCTAATTGCATTAGGTCTACCAAACTTTGTATTAAATAGAATTAACAGAGAAGAATTAAATGAAACTGAGGATCTTTATACGGAAATCAGTAAATATGAATATTTAGTGGATAGAAAAAATTTTGAAAGAAAATATAATACAAACTCAGATAATAGAAATCCAAGTGACAAGAAAAAACCATGTAAAATATGTGCAACACTAAATAAAGGTGAACGTTTTCATTCTGAAGCATCGTGTTGGTTCAAAACTAGAGATAATGAAGAAAAGATAAAAAACAATATTAAATATACAAATAACTCTGAATTAGAAGCTGAATTAAATAATACAGATGAAAAAAACTAATAGTGCTGCCATTAATAAAAGTTAGATTGCTGCTAAATGACACTTTGCAAATATTTGGGGTATATGATTCGGGTTCGAATGTTTCCTTAATTAATTCAAAATTATTAAAATTGAAAACTGAAAGAGCAAGTAATTTACAAAATGCAAGTCTAACGACGATTAATGGCGTGAGAAAAACAAATGGTATGGTTACATTGAAAATAAAAATTTTTGATGTAGAAAAAGAACATAATATATTTATAATCGACAAAGACACCTTTAAATATGATTTTCTAATTGGGTTAGATATGATTAAAGAATTTAAATTAATTCAAGATGAGGAATTAAAAATTAAACAAAAGCAACCTGATATAGAAATAAATAGAAAGATAATATCTGAAAAAAGTAAAAACAATAAAAGAAAAAAAAGTTTGAAATACAAAGTGAATTTTAATGAACATATAAACTGTAAAAATTTTGAGATTACAGTAAATCATTTGGATTATCAACAAAAAGCTGAAATACATAAATTGATAGATGAATATAATACGATTTTTGCAAAAGATAAATATGATATAGGAACAGTTAAAGATTATGAAGCCCGAATTGATCTATTAATTGACAAATACTGCAATAAAAGACCTTATAGATGTAATATTGAGGATAAAAAAGAAATAGAGGAGCAGGTTTCAAGACTGCTGAAGAAGAATCTAATAGAAGAATCATACAGTCCATTTGCTGCTCCAGTAACCTTGGCATACAAAAAAGACGATGACAGAAAATCGAGATTATGCATAGATTTTAGAGATTTAAATAAAATTGTAGTTCCTCAAGCACAACCTTTCCCGTTAATTGAAGACCTAATGGTGAAAACAAGAAATTGCAAGTTTTTTTCAACTTTTGATATAAATTCAGCGTTTTGGTCGATTCCACTACGAATTGAAGATAGACAAAAAACAGCATTTGTAACACAAGACGGACATTTCCAATGGACATGTCTACCATTTGGGTTGAAAACAGCTCCAGCAATATTTCAAAGAATATTAAGTAACATAATCAGAAAACATGAACTAACGAATTTTACGGTAAACTATATAGATGATATTTTACTTTTTTCAAAATCTTTTCCTGAACATATTAGTCACTTAAAACAATTACTAGAAGCGATAATGAAAGAAGGCTTTCGATTAAAATTTTCAAAATGTACATTTGCATCAGATTCGGTAAAGTATTTGGGTCATGTAATAACAAATAATTCAATATGTCCAGTAAAAGATAATTTAATCTCGATAAAAAATTTTCCAGTTCCAAAAACACAAAAAAATGTTAGACAGTTTTTAGGGAAAATAAATTTCTATCATAAATACGTGCCAAATATTGCAATAACATTAGATCCACTACACAATCTACTTAGAAAAGGACAAAAATTTACTTGGACAGGAAAATGTCAAGAATCCTTTGAAAAAATTAAGAAAGCACTGTGTTCTAAACCAGTTTTGGAAATATTTGATCCAGAACTGCCAATATATATTTACACAGATGCAAGTTTACAAGGCATAGGAGCTATATTAAAACAACAACAACCAAATAAAGAAGAAAAACCAGTGGCATACTTTTCAAAAAAATTAAATGAAGCGCAGAAAAGGAAAAAAGCTATCTACTTGGAATGCTTAGCAATAAAAGAAGCAGTGAAATACTGGCAATTCTGGCTTATAGGACGATCATTTACAGTATTTTCGGATCATAAACCATTGGAAAAGTTAAATATAAAAGCAAGAACAGATGAAGAACTAGGAGATTTAACTTACTATCTATCACAATATGAATTTGAAATCAAATACTCTCCAGGAAAATATAATCTAGAAGCCGACTGTCTTAGTAGAAATCCAGTATTAGAAGCACATGAAAATGAAGATGAACAGTTAAAAATTGTGAATTTGATAAAACTGAAGGATATTCTAATAGATCAAGAGAAAAATGAAAATTTAAAAGAAAGAAAAGACAAACTTATATTAAAAAACAAAATATACTATAAAAGAGTTAGGAAAAAAGAAAAGATTGTTTTATCAGAGACCTTTAGTATAAAGTTTATCAAAAACATTCATGAATACTATTGCCATATAGGAATTAAACAAATGCAGAACAAAATTATACCATTTTATACAGCTATAAATTTAACAGAAAACATAAAAAAGGTCTGCAAAAACTGTGATATTTGCATAAAAAATAAATCAAGAAGACAAGACAAAATTGGATTGTTGTCTTACTTAGGTCCTGCTAAAGATCCTTTCGAAATAATGTCGATTGATACGATTGGAGGTTTTGGAAGTTCAAGATCTACAAAAAAATACTTACACCTTCTAGTTGACCATTTCACGAGATACGCATATGTTTTAACATCGAAAACACAAAGTTCAAATGATTTTATAAAACTTATTAGAAAAGTTTCTGTAAACAATGAAATCGGTATGATACTAACAGATCAATATCCAGGAATAAATTCAAAAGAATTTAAGAAATTCTTAAATGAAAATAATATACCCATTGTTTTCACTGCAACAAATGCACCTTTTTCAAACGGTCTAAACGAAAGACTAAACCAAACATTGGTTAATAAAATAAGATGTAAAATAAATGAAAAAAAAACCAGTAGTGAAATGGACAAGAATAGCACAAGAATGTACAAGAAAATATAATGAAACTGAACATACAGTTACTGGTTTTACACCTATATATTTAATGGAAGGTAAAAATATTACAATTTTACCAGACGAATTAAAGCAGGAAAAATCGCAATGCGAATTATTTATAGATAGAAAGATCGCTCTGGAAAATACTATAAAATCACATAACTACAACAAAAAGCTTTTTGATAAAGACAGGAGAGATTTTGAATTCAAGGTCGGGGACCTGGTATTTGTAGAAAATGGGCACAAGCTAAATAGAAAGAAGTTAGATGAATTAAGAATTGGACCATACAGAGTTTTGGAAAGAATATCTAAATCAATATACAAAATAGATACCGGACACAGAAAATCGGAGTCAAACCTTTTTCATATAACTAAACTTTTTCCAACTACTACGATCAAGAATATATAAAATATAGTTAATAATAATTGAATCATAGTTGAGTAATTAATATATACTAGTTGGGATCCCCGTTACCGAAATTCGGTCACAAAAACAATAAATATATAAAATTCATGATTTGTTCGAATTTAAATTCAATTTAGATATTTTTATTTAAAAAAAAAATTATACGCAATGGCGAATTTTTAATTACTATGAAATATTTCCATTGTCGCTCCAGAGCATCTAAAATTTCCCAGGATTTTTTTAATCGCATCCATGACGTCTTGCTTGGTTATGTAGTGGAAAATAGCAGCAACATCAGTTACTACAGCATCATTAAAACGACGAATATCAACTTGGTTATTAACTTTTATGATCATAGAAACTTCTGCTGCAATATTCTCAGGTCTTTGACAATATTCATACATGGACCTGAATGAGTGAACAAAAGGATTAATCCGATCTAACTCCAAACCCATTTCACGCATAATATCAATATTACATTCAATATTCGCATTTCTATTTATTCTATGATTAGCAGCAGTATCTACATCATAGAAATACAATTGTGTATAACATGGAGGTCGGCCATAGCCAGGAATTAAGGCACCAGTTCGGTGATAGAAAATGTTATGGATTTTAAAATCATATTCCATTTGCAGTGTCATTTGACAAATTACACTCAGAGCTAATCATTGCAAAGGCAGCATTATACGAACGAATATTTGCAAAAAAAAAATTAGAACGATTTTTAATACCACTTTCATTCGACGTTAATCCTTCAAAAAAATTATTGAAAAAGTAATTTTGAGAAAGTGGAGGTAGATTAACTTTGCCTTTATGAAAATGCCTCAGTATTACGTAAAGTTAATTCAGTCAGAAAATGTTTGGCACGACAAAAATGACAACTCATATTAAGGCTGGCCGAACACGTACGGTTTCCGTGTTCGGTTTCCGAATTCGGAATTCCGACTCGGGATTCCGTGAACTTAGCGCAGACGTTCGGTTTTTTGTATTAGGAATCGACAAAAATCGACGGATCGACAAAAAATACTGCCACAAAATACAACAAAATATAAAATGTACTCGGCACAGCACTGGCGCGGCTCCGAATGGAAATTTCCTGACGTGTGCGCCGGTTAAGCAAAAATGTATGTGAGCGCTGCGTTCGGGATGACGCCATTCGGTTTTTTTCCGTTCGGTTATTCCGAACGCAAGTCCTGGCTTCCGAACCGAATATCAGGAATGGTTTCCGAACGGAATATTTAAGAACGTGCGCGGTAAGTAGAATTATTTGTATGAAATGCCTGCATTCGGTTGTCCGAGTACGGAAACCGAATTCGGAAACCGAACACAGAAATCGTACGTGTGCGGCCAGCCTAAAAGAACCACACGAAAACGAATCAAAATTAACCGGAATAACATTCAAAGCACATTTAAAAGAATCAGTCAAAATTTCTAAAGGTGCAACACCATCAATAAACATTTCATTATGAAATGCATCAACATTCATTTCATTCACACCACTATTCAATTCATTATTTACAACATTCATTTCATTAGCACTACGTAAATTTCTAACGCGATTTCTAGTATTTTCGCGAAGCGATCTAAAATCGACATTCGAGCGTCCCCGTCGTTGTCTTGGCATTTCGAAGACCTCGATTTTCGTGATCAGCGACCCCAAAAACGTTTAGGGTTCGATTTTCTTAACGGTGTAATTTTGGAACACCATAACGCGCGTTTTGAATGGACTAACAATACAACTCAATAATACTATACACAAAAAAGAGTATAAAAAAAATGCACGCACAAAGTGACCGAGTTTTTTTAAGTCAGTTATGCCGCCAAAAATCTACACAAACGCTTGTTTTCTCTGTTTCTCATTCGCTTCACTGAAACGGTATTTGTGTCAATCGTAGGCTACTCAGCTCTACGTTGATGCTCACAAAAAATTCAAATTTTCCAACGGCTTTTTAAAATTCGAAAAATTAAAATCGCTATAACTTTTTTATTCGTGAATCGATTTCGTTGAAATTCCTTATTACAAAACTATGCCATAAAAAGAACATTTTCTGAAAATTTAAACGAAATCGGTCCACGAACAAAAAAGCCTTAGCGTGTACAAACTTTTTGTTTGCCTATTAATATATAAGATATAAAAAAAAATTCACCCGGGGTGGGGGAGATGTAAAGCAACTGTATTACTTTAATTTTCCACTCTACAAGTGGATCGATTATCTTTGTTAGTAACCCGTTTTTTTGAATTGTTTTTTTATTGTGTTAATTATCAAAAGTCATTAGAAAATTGAATCAAGGAATAGACTTGAATGTCGTTTCTCTTGATTTTAGGTAAGGATTTTGTTAAAAATGTTATGAAATAATAAAAGAACTCTTGATTTTAGAGAAAAGCAATCCTGTTTATTTCGAGGTTGAAAAATAATCAAACTTATAAGTATTTTATTATTATTACCAATTTTGTTACTATTTCCCTTATTTTTGTAAAGAAAATCACAGTTAACTTTGGGACCGAACACCGCGACCATGCACCTCCTGCCGAATCTCCGACTGACTTTCTTCACAGATTACATCCGAATGACGCTATTCAATGCTTTGATTGGCGGTTCTGTCACCCGTTTGGGTTTTTATGAACGACATGTCCATGTGTGAGTGTGAAATTAACCACAGAGATAAACGTTAGGACATAGGCGTGCGTAGCTTAGGTAAAATTTTTATCCGAAAAGTGTTGTTTGATGCGAAGGGTTTTTGGTGAGGAAAATTTTCGTATAATAAATTGGAATATTGTACGGAAGTGAGGGGTAGAATAGAATTTATGTCTGTGGCCGTCCCTATATTGTGCCGTCAATACGAGAATGACTGAGAAATACGATGGGGACATAATTGCGGAGTCGGTTTCCTGACCGCCGACCGTTACAAACTGTTCCTGTCGGCGTGTTATCAAAGAGAAGAAAAAATTCGCAAAAAATCCAGACTGGAGCTCGAAGCAGGAAAAAAAGCCGCCAGAAGAGTGGGTGATGCGTTTTCTTTGTTTTTACACAACTTGACCATTGTGTATTAAAGGGTGACGTGGGGTTATTATATTTTGTGCTAAAAATTTCTGGAAAGAAATTCGTTATTTTTGAATATAATTTTTAAATATGAAGTTTGTCTGTTGGTCTTGGGTTATGGCTCCAACACTTATTATTACTTTATAACGGAACTCTCCGCCGACACTGCCCGCCGCGGTTATTGGAAAAAAACAACACTGCTCTAAAAATGGCCGATGCGCCCGCCGCCGATGGTAGTTCAAACAAAACTCTACAAATTAAAAATTCCACCCGCCGGTGGTGGCAAGGAAAATTGTCCACCTCGGGGGAACGCGCCCTTGAACTTGTTCCTACCTGCGCAACTTGCTTACCGCGCGTTTCTCACGCGGCGCATTGCAAATTGCGCTAGATCTCCGGGTGGGTCAAGTTACGTTCCCCCGCGGATGCTTTTTTTGTTTTTTAATCGCCAGAAAAGCTTGTGAAAAAGGCCAACGCGATCAGGTTGCGTCTGAGAATGTTACATTTTTTGTTGAAGTGGATTTTTGTACATTGAAGATTTGTCCGTTAAGGAATTTTGTATATTTGAAAATGGAAATTAGATAATTATTTTCCGTTTAGGATTTGTTGTTCACAGCGAGCTCATATTGCATCAAATTCATTGCGAATTTGATGTAAAAGGCTCCCTGTATGAAGGAATATGAGAATTTTTCTAAGGGTTTCGTTTTTCACCGAGACCCTTAGAAATTACAAAGTATTACAATTATGTAACAAAGTTAACAGTAAGAAAACATTTGAGTCAAATTCTCTGAGTACAATCAAATCCTATTTTTATTTACATGCATTTACTAGGTGAATTTCCTGCAAGTACATACAAACCAAAAATCATATTCAGTTGAACTGTTAAGGCAAATTGTTTCGTTTTCTTCGTTTTAAAACAAAAAAAAAAATAATAAGTGTACATATAAGCAAATTCTGGATTTTTAGTTCAAAACTTTAACACGAAGTCTTACTACACACCACCTTTCGATTAATATTCGCGTAAGGATTACTCACTTGTCTTATCCCAAACTGCTACCATGGATTAACTGTTGTTTTACGGAGGAAAATCGCTGCTTCCTGGTGAATCACTATGAATTCTTATAACCATTTTTATTTAGGAAGGCAAATACACAAAAAAAAATCCAGACCACTTTTTGTCTTCTCATTTAAAGGAACTTTAAAAAAAATATTCCTTGTTCGCGCTTAACAACAACGTTAATGCAATTTTTCCACAAACATTTTGAACGACAAAAATTACTAAAATTAGTAACAGACTTTAAAACAAAAAAAAAAAATATTTTAAAACGTTAATGCAATTTTTCCACAAAAAATTTTAGGACGTTAAGCCATTTTTCCACCAAAAATTTTAAAACGACTCAAATTACTAAAAGTAGTAAGTATGGACTTTAAACACCAAAACTACTTTAGAACAGTGGTGTTGTGCTAATTTTTTTTACCGGAACGCGTATATATAATTATATAGACAGGGCCGATCCCGGGTAGGCGGCCGCTCTGTGCGGTCTCATGTCTCAAATTTACTCACATACATACTCAAATTCTTACACTAAGGGTGGGAAATGTAAAAACTACAAAGATGGGAATTTCATCTATCAATACAGAAAAAAAACGTTCCGGACTCCGGTTCACGGTTCGGAAAAACAAGCCGGTTCGTTCCGGTTATTGTTCGGTTCAACCCCTTTTTTATAATAATACCATAGACAAATAAAAGGAAAGATGTTCCATTTCATATAAGAAAAGTGTGCACTTTCCTGATGAAAGAGCTTTCCTATTTCCTCCATTTAAGCTTCCTCTAAACGAAATCTGCCCCCGCTAAATCATTATTTTCGGTGGCACTGTCAAGAGACTTGAGTAAGTTTCATATTTGGAGAGAGTAAAACTAAATGAAAAGAAAAATGTTAGGGATGGATGGGAGCATGGGAAAATGGTCGTATTGTTTGCGTTTGCGCTTTTTATACAGGTTTTCTTATTTATGAAATATCGGCATACGTACATATATAAGAATGTTTATATTTTTTTCTAGGAAAATTTTATTAAGGGGATAAAATTGTTGGCGGGAATCTATTTGAATAAGAAAACAGCTGTTTGATTTTTGTTTTCTAGAGTATATTGTTACGTTTTTACGGCTTAACGGATTCGTAGGATTAATTAAGGAATACACTTTTTAATTATCCAAACAAAACTTATTTATTACAAACCAAACACAATTTAAAAATAAACACAATTCTTAGAGTTCACTATAATCACTAGCAATTTCAATATTTCGCGCTATTCAATTCTAATTATCGCTTTTTATTTCACTACTTTTCACTGTTCTCACTTTAAAACACTTGTATCGCCTTTATAATCAAAACTGACTCGATAGCGGCTGCCAGGCGCTTTTATATAGGCAGCTCCACCTTTGTCTACTTTCTGGAACCTTCGTTTTCTGGTTCCTTGTGGTAGGTTCTTTTATTTCGTTAAGTTTCGACCAGCTTGAAGTTGTCTTCGCTTATCGCTCGTTAGTTTAGTAGATAAATTCTTAGTTCAGACAACAACCGAAAATCGTTGATTCATCCTCTCGACAAACAGATGGCGCATAATCATCACAATATATTATTAAAAATGTTTTCCTGTTGAATCGTCTCGTTTTGTATACTTTCCAGAAAATCCATGTTTTGTTCCATGTTACGTGATTCAATCATCGTTGAGCCCTGGGACTAAAAGACTGAAAGGCACTTTCCTTTAACTTCAGCGATGTTGTATGAGCGATATCAACCTTGCCGATATATCTTGGGACTACTGTGCTGAAAGGGTAATCGGTCGTTGCTATATATTTTTTAATTTTTTTAAACAGAACCTGGCAACGCTGACTATCGTTAGCCATATGATGTACATTATACTGTGTATTGAATCTGTTATTATTTTAAACACAATTTACACAGCACAGGTCTTATTTGAAATGGAACATCTTTCCTTTTATTTGTCTATGATAATACTTACATATAAAAATTCGTCAAAAATTAGAAGAAAAAAAATCAGCAATTCTTTTTAATTTTTTTTTTCAATACGTCAGCCAATTCTCGTTATCAGAAATCATCTTTAGTTCCGGAACACGTTCCTGTCCAAAAAGGAAGTACCGGAACGACGTTCCGGAGTGTTCCGGCTCGACAACACCACTGCTTTAGAACGTTCACTAAATACTAAAAAAAAAAAATCTATGATGAATTATTAAATCAATTTTATTTGCGCGTACATGGGGAAGGGTGTTGCATGGGCAAGAAATCGGCAGATAGAGATTCATCTATGATCTTGGAAGCGGAGAATTCTGTCTCTACGCGAATAAACCAGAGATCCAGATTTTGCTTGTCATAGGGTAGCAGATTAGGTCGATGACTCATAAGTAATGTCTCCAATTTATCTTCCATGCAGCGAATTTGCCCTTCCATTTGAATTTTTTGCTGATTCTCCTCTTGTTTTGTTTGTTGGCGGGTTTTTCTTTGAGATTGGTCACAGGATGCGGAATCAGGCTTCTGCTCAGTATCGCTGTCTAACATGACCGTGTTTTGCAATCGCACCAACTGTGTTTTTCCCATAGAATTCGCATGAACTGCCAGTTGTCAACATAACATAACCTCTGTCTATAGCACACTTCACAGAAAATAAATTAGTTTCCAAATCGGGAACGAACAACACATTATTTAAAGTAGTATCAACCCATTTGCTTCCGTTGTTCACTTGTGCTTTGATCTGTCCGCAACCATGAACACTGATTGCTGTTCCATTTCCTACTATTACCGATTTTTGTGACACTTCTGTGTAGGACATAAACAGCGCACGATCACGACACATATGTTCAGTAGCTCCTGTGTCCACTACCCAAATTGTTTCTAAATAACTTTCACTGCCTGATAACACAACAAAAGCGTTATAATCTTTGCTTTTCTTAAACCGACATTGCGCCTTGCACAATCGGCTGAGTTTTCAGCTCCAGGAATGTGTCTCCAATGTGCTGTTGGTAGCGTGTCTTGAATAATATATACTCGGTTTTGAATGTAGTCTTTCCAGCGTCCTGGTGAGTTAACAATCCACGTGTGTATGATTGAGGAATCCGTCCATAAATAAATAGGTGTTGACAAAAAATGTGGCTTGATAAGAAGAGTTACCAGTCCTTTAGTCCTTCCTTTCACAGCTCCAACTCCCAAAATTGGTAAACCTTTGGATTTTCTTTGTAGACAGAGATGAGTAATTAATTGTTCTGTGATCAAGGATACTTCTGACCCTTGATCTAGTAAAGCTCGGGCGCGATGGAAATCTCCAGATTTTGATTGTATGTCGATTTGGACAGTAGTGAGGAGCACTGGTGCTCGTGATGTTAATTGCTATGCTGATTTATCTTCAGATGGAGTAGTTGATGAAGCACTGTGGATTTTCGAGGTGGTTTCAACTTTGGGGAGAGATGAATGGTGCTTTTTTCCACATTTGGTACACCTATTTGTTGAGAAGCATTTTATAACTTGATGGTTTCTTAAACAATTGTAGCAGAGTTTATTTTTTGAAACACACTCATAACGTTTTTGGACTGTTTGATTGATGTATTTTGAACACTTAGCTAAACAATGATCCTCTGAGCAAAGTGGACATTTTTGTAGGCTTTCTGTTCCTGAGTAGTGTGTTTTTACTGTAACTTGGCTGAAGGCTGAACCTTTGCGGCCTCTTGAATTTTCAAACGCTTGAAGAGATAACATTCGAGTCATCATAAACTCAGTAAGTTGAATCCAGGTTGGTGGTTCCTTGGAAGATCCTAAATGTAACTCCCAGGCCTTAACCGTATCTGAATCCAGTTGTTGCACGGTGATGAAAACAAGAAAGTCATCCCAATTTTCCACCGGTCTCTCTAAGGTCTCCAGGCTACGGTAGATTTGCATCAGAGTAGTGTATAAAGTTTCTAATTCCTGGGAAGATTCTTTCGTCATTCTTTTGAGATTTAAAAGCTGACTTAAATTCGCATTCGCTAGTAATCTTTTGTTCTCATAAAAGCTTATTAAAGCATCCCAAGATTTTTGAAAATTGTCACCAATAATTGTAGTGTTCTTCAATAGAAGAGCTGCTGATCCTACAAGCTTAGATTTCAAATACTGGAGCTTAGTTACGTTTTGAATATTTGATTTTGAAACCACCATTGATTCAAATGCATCTTTAAAGGACAACCAGTCATTAGGGTTGCCATTAAACTGAGGTAGCTCTAATCTTGGCAATTTTAAGCCATAACAATCACAATCTTTGCTTTGAAATGGTGAAGGACTAACTGATAGTGACACTGTACTTGATGTTGATGCAGGTGTGATTACCAATGATATTTTCTCAGAACTTTCTAAATAGCACTCGTAAGTCGATTCATAGATGTTTTGTGCGAAATACGGATGTTGATGTACTGAAGGCTGATTTTCTTCATTAAGAGCGCTTATTGCTAAAGCGATAGCTAAAGAGTAAAATTAACTTTAGTATAAGATCTTTCCATTTGTTGATTTGTCTAAATAGAATGAAGCTACGCAAAGAGGTGGTAAAGATCTGACCATCTATCAAAACACTAGGATGGTCGGTGAATGCTGATTTTCTTATCGTTAGGATTCACCGACTCAAAAGATCCTTAGTCCTCGTCAGACTATAAGTACATTATTTCAGGGACTAAGTTTCTCGATTGAAACTCGGCCTGAAACCTTACATATGAATGCTCGTATACTTAGTACCTATCACATTTTTTATTTTTAAAAAAATTACCCCCTTCTTGCGTTCACTTATTCACCTTTATGAGAAGTTGAGAATTCTTCCCTTTGCTGTTTTAAGGCTTCCAGTCGTATTTCCACACATTGTGCACTGATGTTTTCCTGGCCAACTTTTATGAAGTACTCATAAGCCTTGGAGATAGCCTCCGCCAACACTTATTGATGATGTAATCTTCGTTCAACGTGCTGGAGACGCATGATTGCATCCACTATCCGGCTCGAAGGACCAAAAAATATCTTGTTCAAATGTTATTGTTTTGGTTTCTTAGTGTTTTGTAAAATTAAAAACTGAAGTATGATAATTCACTAATATTTTGTTTGAAAACTTCATCACTTTTCACTAGAAACTACAACTCAAACAATTAATCCAATAAAAATTCATAAAAGAATAGGAGCCCGTACAGACCGACTTTACAAACAACAGAAAAAAAAAACTAAAACTGAAACGCACAAGCAAAAAACTCAATAGCAAGAAAAAAGATGATGCAATCCAGCAGAAAAGAGAAGGTGGTTGTCTGTAGTCAGCACCGCTGGTGGCGTGAAAGTCGCGTTAGAGATAAAACCGCAAATCCGTTATTTTTAAAATAACCTCCAAAGGGTAGCCGGAATCACCTGCGGAATTTGCGAATATAAATTAAGTTAATATTGAATAATAGCATTACCTAGAAGCCATGTGTTTCTTTCTCCATTGTGGTAGTCGGCTTTAAGTTTAGTTTTTAATGCGGATGTATTCCAAATAAATGCATCATGTGAGAATCCTGGATTTTTTCCGTTAATATACTTATCTAATTTTCATTTCAGGTCGCACATCTAGAAGTACCATTTTTATTATTATATATGTATGTTTTATACATTTATTATTATATACTCACAATCATCGTATTAATGCTATGAAAGCCTTTTCTATTATAAAATAGATGCTGCACTTCCTGTTTGGTTCTTATCAGTCTTATGTGTGTGCCGTCCAAACAGCCTATAATCCCAGGAATCTTACATTTTTCATAAAAATATTTCTTTGCAGCCGTTTTTTCTTGGTCACTGTAGATGCATATTATCCACTTTGGACAAACGGTCAACCGCAGTCCCTTGCTGATATCCACCCTCAGCAAAAAATCTTAAAACTGCCGCAAGTTTTATCACATTGGGCACTGCGGTTGACCGTTTCTGCGGGGGTAATTTTGAGTCCACTTCTTTCAACACATCAATGAATGCCGTTTTATTGAAATAAATGAACAAAACTGAAAAAATGGTAAGACTTTCTTTAAAAACGGATGCACATTTTTACCTTTTGTGGTCAATTTCTAATGGGTTTGAAGAGTCCCGTATACTTTTTCTTTTTATTTTTAAATTAGCACGGTTGCCATCACTATCGCTATCAGTGGCAAAAAATAGTTCTACTGATAACATTTCGTTAAACATAAAAATACCTAACCTATAATACCTGGCACACAAGTGTCAAATACAAAATATTCACAATATCTTATATCTAAATTCACAATAATACACAGAGTCGTCGATTACCTTTACACAATACCAAATTCAATTTTATCGATTTTATCGACAGCAATCGAATGGCCATGCATCGACAATCGCAATAGGGCCGAATAAATAAAATTGAGTAAGAATTCATTTTTTTTCCTTTTTGATTAAAATAAGGCAAAACTGAATTCCGTCTTTTGAAAAAAAAAAAAAAAAAAAAAAAAATATATTTAAAATTAAAATAAAAATTAAAATAAATTAAATTAAATTTCACTTCAGGCTAGGGGTACAATGCTTTACTTAGTTGGGGAAACTTATTTTGGTATAAGATATAGAGTAACTCCTAGCAGTTATTTAGAGCTGAATTAGTAAGTAGAAAGCAATTGTACAGTCTCCTGTTTTGTTTTAAGACACGACTCTAAGGAGTTCGTGTGAATTAACTTAAGTAAAGGTTTTTGTTTTGTGGTGGCAATGACCACCATCTTCAGGTTAATAGTAACAAATAATTTAAAACAAACAAGAGATCACAATATTAAAAACTGATGAAGCAATGCCTCAATTTTACATGTTTTTCTAACATGGAATCTATTAGAAGACACCTAGTTTTGTCTAAAATTGTTCTGTTCATGCGTTCCGCTGTGCCGTTCTGTTAAGGATTATAACTGATTGTGGTTTGATGTTCTATTCCACAATTTCGAAGAAAATTGGATAAGTGCTGATTAATAAACTCGCCACCTCAAAATTTTCAGTTTTGTACCACACTGTCTTTCGACTAACTGTTTAAACTCTTTAAATATTTCTGCGACTTGTTTTTTTAATTTTAAAAAATATACGAAGGTTTTGTGTGTGAAGTCGTCTACGAAAACGAGAAAATATCTTGCTCCGCCTATGGATTTTACTTCAAAAGGTCCACATATGTAAGTCCGTGTGCACTATTTGGAGTTTTTCTGAAGTAGTTAACAGCGAGCTACTGAACTGCAATTTCGCTTGTTTCCTTTTTAAGCATGTTATACACGTTTCATCTGTAGTAATGCTTAATAACTTTATATTATTTATTTTTTCCAGCTTCTTCATATATGGAAAACTCATATGCCCCAGACGTCTGTGCCAATGTTTTGAATTGGTTTTTACTGAGAATGACTTTTCAGTTTTCATTACATTTAATTTGTATAGACCTTCATGTGGGGATGCTGTGGCTACTATTTCGCCATTTTTATCATATATTTTGAAACCTGAGCTATTAAAGACTATCTCTTTTTTATTTTTAACTATATGGCTGATTGATAATAAATTTGTGCAGAGTTTCAAACAACACATCTGGAACTCGAAGATTTATCTTCTGGTCGCTGACTTGAACTTGCAATTTGCAATCACCTTCACTTTCGGCTGTGGCTTTCGTGTCGTCTGCTAAAATAACTTTTTTATTACCTGTAAGATTTTTGAGGTTAGATAATAATGCACTGTCTGAAGTCATATGTCTTGAAGCTCCTGAATCTATAAACCACTCCGAAGTAGATGCTTTACAATCTTTAGTGGTAAGCAGTAAGAATAATGATTTTTCTGCTTTGGAAAAACGGTTTGTTTTGTTATTGTGTTTTCTGCACTTGTTTGCAAAATGGCCATATTGGTTACAATTATAACAACGAGGTCCTTATTTTTTTGCATTGCATTAAATCGATTCTGACTTGCGTATAATGCAGAATTTTCCGAATTGTTGGGTGGTGAACTTTTTAGTTCCTGCAACAGTTTAGTGTTCACATAATCTGCCGTCAATTCTACGCCTGAGTTTTCGATTGCCATTATCATTGGTTTATAACTGTCTGGTAAACCCGCCAGCAAGAAGGTACCGACCCACGCATCGTTGCCTTGAAAATTTATGTCATTTAACATTTGTTCTGTAGAAAGGATTGTTGAAATATATTCTTCTACGGAGGAACAGTAATCAAATCTGGTCATTATCATTTTTCGCATGAGCCCGACTTTCCTACTTAAACCGGAATCCTGAAAAGCAGTTCTTAGGTTATCCCATACTTGTTTCGGAGAATCAGCGTTTCGGACATGGATGTAATTTTCTGAGCTGATCATCATTATGATTTTTGATCTTGCTTTTGTTGCTCTTTTAGCTCGTTCTGCAGCATCTGCGGTTGTATCTGTATCCGTAGCACAAGATCATAATTCTTCATGCTCTAAATACGCTTTCATAGCGAAAGCCCAATTGTTATAATTTTCACGGCCTATTAATTTTTCAAATGACATAGGAACTACTGAACTGGACGCCATGTTGAAGAAATTTTTTTTTATATTATATTTAGATCACTTAATATTTATGTTCCAGTTATTAGAAATATTTTCACTTTAATTTATTTTTATTTCCTGACAAACTTTTCTGTATTATTTTTAACTGGATTTTAGCTTCTGGGCTCATAACCTGATGGAGAGATAAAAAACACACGTCTAAGGTCTATGAGATTTATTGAGAAGAAGGGAGGAAGTTATATTTGACAAATGAGATAAAGCCAAGAACACAAATCTAGTACAACAATTTAAAAGTAATTCAGTACAAAGGCTAATTTTAATACAATATATTCAACAAAATTTACCTGGTAGCTTGCTGCCATTGGAGGATCCAATTAAGAAATGGTAAGGCGTTAAAGCCTCGAGTTCGTCGGGTTCCACGGCGACATGGGTCAGCGGCCGTGAATTTACTATATTCTCAGCTTCTGCTAGAAAGTATCGAAGATTTTCATCATTCAATTTTCTGCCATGACATATTTGACGTAAGACACTCTAATTCGAACCCACTAATCTCTCCCAGGATCCTCCCATATGTGGAGCCGCGGGAGGAATAAATCTCCATTCGCTGTCAATGGTGGTCATCCTTTCAGCAAAGACATTTTTATCCATCTTACTGTACGCTTCTTTAAATTCTCTTTCAGCGCCTTTAAAGTTTGCTCCATTATCCGAATAAAATATTTTAGGTGTTCCTCTTCGCGCCATGAAATTGCGAATTGCTATTATGCAGGAATCAGATGAAAAGGAGTGAGCAACTTCTACGTGAACAGCTCGTACAGTTAGGCATGTGAATAAAACACTCCACCTCTTTTCCGTTCTTCTACCCACTGTTACCAGCATTGGCCCAAAATAGTCGACGCCGACAAATGTAAAAGGTGGCGTATAGGCGGCAACCCTCGCTGTTGGTAGCGGTGCCATCTCCGGGAAGCTTGGCGTAGCATTTGTTATGCGGCGCTTATTACACCGTTTCTTTACAGATCTCATTTCAGCTCTTAAATGGCTCACCCAATAAATCTGTTTAACTTCGTTTAATGCAACCTCATGATAGCAATGATGAAATTTCATGTGATAATTCTGTAGTAGAAGATAATGTGCGTAATGTGATGTCTTCTAGGCAGGATAATAGGGCGTTTCACATCGTCGTTTACTGCACAGGTGTGGTCTATTCTTCGCTTTACACGCAGAGTATTGTAGTCGCCTAAGTATGGTGATAGATTGTATATATGGCTGGTTTTCGTTATTTGCTTATTGCGTCGCAGCAATAATATTTCATCTTCATATTCGTCTGACTGAGCAAGTTGAACTAACCTGTTGTGGGATTTCCTTAGTTCCCCAGTTGTCAACGGACCTTTTTGTACTGTTTGTTTGTTCCGTTTAGCGGCTAAATTGTGAAGATAGCGATATATCCAAGCTATCGAGCGCAGAAGCCTTGACCAGCTGGAGAAACGTTGAACGTCTGTAAGATGGTTCATAGGTTCTCTGGTATGAACCAAGCAAAACTTGGGTCTTAATTCTTCCTTTGTATCATATCTGTCTTCTGGAAAGGTTGGCCAATTTTCTTCGTCGAGCCATAAGTATTTGTAGCCTGCAAACCGAGGACCATCAATATCAAACACTGGATAATTTTGAAATTTTGTTGCTAAGTCGGCTACGTTGCTCTTAGTCTGAACCCATTTCCATTCTTTCGGCTTAGATGTTTCCAAGATTTCTGACACCCTAAACATAACATATGGCTGGCTTGTATCTCCTTACCACCGATTTAATCCAACTGAGCATCGTTTTGGAGTCACTCCAGAATATTCTTTTTCTTATATTAATTGTATGACCTTGAGCCACAGAATTAACTAGTCGAACTCCTAGCACTGCAGCCTGAAGCTCTAACCTCGGTATTGATGTTACTTGTTGAGGAGCAACCTTCGCCTTGGCCCCGACGAATACGACTTCGATTTTGTTACCATTCGTAGCTCTGAAATATGCCACTGCTGCCATCGCTTCCTGGCTGGCGTCTACCATAACATGCAACTCGATACTCGTATTTTGATGGCTCAGGAATTCTGCAAAACATCTAGGAAATGATACATCCTCAATTTTTTTTATGTAGCAGTGCTAAGCTGAGGTGTCACCCTTTGTACTACTAGTCCGTCATGTCATTTGTCACGTCATGGTGCAATGTCTAGCAGTAAGCTTAGTACGGGGGAGGGGTGGGGGGGGTATAGGTTAAGGGTTAAAAGGTACGGGGGGGGGGGTATTGAAGAAGGTGGTGATGAACCTTGCGTTTGAACTCTTGGATGTTGTAAGAGCTCGGAAATACTGACTGCGAGAGATTATTCCACAGTCGTCACCAATTAACTTGAGTGCCTTTTTTTTGCACCTTATCTAACCATGCCAAGGTGGTTATTGGGGCGCCGCCCCAAACGAGGGAGTTATATTCGAGAAGAGGCCGAATGTAGGATTTATAAATAACAGCACGGGCCGATGGCTGGAGGAGGAACTTGCCCCTCTTAAGAAATCCCAAGCACTGGGATGCTTGTTTGGCGATTTGGAATATGTGGTCATTCCATCGCAAGTCTTTGGCTAATGTCACGCCCACTTTCAAAGGTGGAGAGGTGTTGAACTTTTTGGAGATAAAACAGTACTCGGTTTTGTCGGAGTTGAATTCAACACGATACTTCTCTCCCCACTTTAGAATCATATCAGTTTAATGTCGTTATTAATCGACTTGGACATTAGTTCGCGATCATCAAGACAGGATCTGGCATGAGTCTGCCTTGTATCGACGCTGTACGAGTAACGTAGAAGAAGGTCATTTATAAATATGAGAAATAGGGCCGGTGATAAAATTGACCCCTGGGGGACTTCCGCAGAAATCGGGTGGGATGCGGATTTGACGCCATCCAATACTACTATGATTGAACGGCCAGAAAGGAAACTCTCAATCCACTTCTGTAGAAGTGAGTCAACTCCAATAGCTTTGAAGTTAGCTAACAGGGCTGGGTGCCAAACTCTATCGAAAGCTTTGGAGATATCTAGAGCTACCAGACTAGACTCACCGGATCCATGCAGACTACGGCTGAGGTTTTCTGTAAGACAGACTAAAAGATCGCCAGTGTCTGTCGTTTATGAGTAGGTTGGATTCTAGATATCCCATAAGCTTTTTGTTGATTATCGTCTCCATGGTTTTGGAGAGAATAGAAGTAATTGCTATTGGGCGGTAATTGGAGTGAAGGCTGGAGTCACCTTTTTTCGGTATGGGCTAAACATGGGCAAGTTTCCAAGAGTCGGCATAAACTCCGGAGAAATATGACAGGGAAAATAATTTGCGCAGAGGTTTAGCCAAAGGTGAGGCGCATTGTTTTAAGACGATAGCGGGTATATTATCGGGTCCAGTTGATTTGTTGGCATCGCGCTCTTTGAGGCACCTGTACACCTCTCGAGTCCTGAAAAAAACCCTGTCCATTGAAAGGGCGTTACGCTCAGAAACAGGGAGTAACACATCAGTTTCGAGTAAAGAAGAATTCGAAGCGAACATAGATGCTAATAAATTGGCCTTGGATTTTCTGTCTGTTCTTACCTTCTCATTGTAAATAAAGGAAGTGGTTGAAGTTTTAGTGAAATTCTTCTTGATGGAACTTACCAAGGACCAGAAGTTTTTGCTACCGGAGGTTGCATTTAGGAGTTTACTTCTCAATTTGTTGTCAAATAAGGATTTGACTTTTTTGATGGCGGTTTTACAAGAATTTCTTTGTTGTATGTATTCTAAACGGAGCGATTCACTCGGGAAGCTCTTGTACGCTCGGAAGGCGGCTTCTTTAGTTTTGATTGCATTCATAGCGGATAGCGGCAGAGTTGGCATTTCTATTCCGGAAACACAGGTTCCAATCTGTAGACTGGAAGAAATTAATAAGCCCAAGGCCAATTGGCCTTCATAATGCCATACAGTTCTTCGAACTGGTTTGGGAGGGGTGGGAAATTCGAATGGGAAGTTAGCGCTGATTAGGCAGTGGTCTGAATTGCCGAGAGGTGAATCAACTTCGACGGAGTAACGCGCTGTATGAGAAGTTAGAAAAAGATCAAGGAGATAGGTTCCTTGATCAGCAACATCAGGGTCTCTTGTGGGATGATCCACAATTTGATGTAAGTTATTGATGTCTGCAAAGAGCTCGACGTGTCCTTGTCAGAAATACTGGTGCCATTTGAGTTAGTCAGCCATTTAACGTTGTGACCATTGAAATCACCCGCAACAATGATTTCACACTCAGGATTGGACGACAAAAAATCCGAGATCTGTTCAGAAATAGTATCAAATGAAGAAGTGGAGGCTTCGTTACTTATGTTAGAACTTCTGTATAGGAAGCAGAAGAATATGACGTGGCTTTGGAAAATGATTTTAATCCAAAGATAATTAAAATCTGAAGTCGCGCTTGAATAAATTTAAAAAAAAGCCACGTCGTTCCTAACATAAATGGCAATATCCTATGGGGAGAGATTGTGCACTAAAGTGTATCCCGACACCTGGTAATGACCTAAGTCATTATCGGGTGATATTTGGGTTTCACTAAGTGCGAAGATTGGGGGGGATTGGGGGTTTATAATTAGATAAGTGGCACTCAACAAAAGAGAAATTCCCATGAAGTCCACGAATGTTACAAAAGTCAATACCAAAATTCGACCTGTAACGGGACTTCGGTTGCGCAGGCTCAATCGCCCACGTTCTCGGGATATTTGCCGGCATTACATTTGCCGCAACCATCAGAGTCAATAAAATCTGCCCTCGTCGGTCCGGTCGGTTGTTGAGTCTAGTGAAGGGTGATGGGCCTTCGCGTTAGACTGCGCTCGTTTTTTTATCTCTATTTTTTTTTTGATTGTGTGTGTGATTTTTTTTTTGTGCACGTTTTTTAGTTTTAATTTTTCCACAATTTTTTTTTTCACAGTTCACAGTTTATTATTTTCAGCGCGTTTTTCGGGGACCGGAAAATCACACGTCCGTACACTTGGCTGTCCTAGCCTAGTGTTCGGCAGGTATGAAAGCCACTTAAACCATTTCTGCAATGTATGGCTGGGAATAACGTCATCCCCTTCTGTTTTAGACCTCTGAACTTCTTGCAATATAATTTTAAGACCTATGAGATAATGTGCTAGAAAGCCCAGTGGATCATATATTGACATAAGCAGACTCAGCAATTCTCTTTTAGTTGGTGCTTTATTCCCATGAAGTATCTCTGGATTTATTCTGGAGTTCTTCTTTGCAAAGGTGAAAACATCTTTTTCTGTGTCCCACCATAGTCCCAATATTTTTTCAGTGTCAGTTTCTCTTATAGATATCAAATCCTTACCTTTGTCCGCTATCACATTTGTAGCTTGCAGCACTCGTTTGTCATTAGAATTCCATTGATGAATGACAAATCCGGCATTCCCATGGATGAACTTAACTTGTTTTATTAATTCGATTGCTTCTTTACTTGTATCTACGCTAAACAAGAAATCGTGAATGTAGTGATTATTCGTAATAATGTTTACGACTTCTGGTTATTGGCTTATGAAATTCTTTGCATTGGTGTTTTTTTACAAATTGTGCAATGCAAGGTGAACATGATGCTCCGAATGTAAGAAAATGCATCGCGTATACATCTGGCGGGCGGGCGAGTAGTATCACAATCTCTCCATAGAAAACGCTGAACCTGTTGATCCTTATGGCTGACTCGCACTTGGTGGAACATTTCCTTCACCGGTAACCGCAATCTTCCGTTCCCTGAATTGATGAAGAACGTGCATTAATGGTACTAATTGGTCTGGACCACTAAGCAACATTGTATTAAGTGAGATTCCCTCGACGGTTGCGGCTGCACCCCATACCAATCGAATCTTGTTTGGCTTGTTGGAATTTCGGACCACAAAGATGGGTAAATACCATTGTTCATCTAGTTCAGCTTTGGTCAGTTTACGTGCATAGTTCTTCTCAAGCAGATTGTTAATATGCTGTTTCATGACATCATATAAATCAGGCTGCTTCTGGATTTTCTTTTCAAGGCACGTTAACCTTTTGAGTGCCATATCATAACTCTCCGGTTACTCCACAGTATCATATCGCCACAACAGACCACTTTCATATCCACTAGGTATTCGTTTGACTGTCTCATTTAAGAGACATTCAGCGCGCTTTTCTTCCGTAGTTATAATAGAATGTTCTTTCATATCGCCTTCAGATAATTCTAAGTAGTATTGTTTCAGTAACGCCTGTAGGGATTTTTCACATTCGCACTTTTCATAACTATGGAACAGTATATTAGCTGTATTATCTGCACAGCCGCCAGTAAGCACCGAACCTAGACGGGTTTTGGTAACCACCGGATCCGACCAGCCCTTTTCGATAGCTCTTAATGGGATGCCTAGCTTCCAATTGTCGATGACTATCAAGATGGATGGCTTTGCCCTTTCATAAGATTCGATTGGCACATTATGTAGATTCTTGTACTTTTCTTCTAATTCCAGGGCGTTCATACTTTGTTCTGGAAGGTTGAGTTTTTTCACCGTACGTACATCATTTAAATAATATTTGTGTAATTCTGAACCGACTTGTTATATTCTACAGGAAACTCTCATGATTCTTCTTGCCGTACTAAATCGCTAGTCCACCTCAAGCATAGCGTCTCATTCTTTCCTTTTAATTCTAATTGCTCTGCTACTTCTTTTTCCATCAATGTAAGAGATGAGCCTTCGTCCAGTAATGCGTAAGTATTGATTTTTTTATTCGGACCATACAGTGTAACGGGTATGCCTCGGAGCAACACCGAATTTTCCTGTTTATGCCCTGCGATATGGTGAGTAATTGTCACTGATGAGGAGGATTTTCTTGACAAGAATTTGTAGGAAATATGGGTTCTGCTTTATTGAGGCGGTTTTGTGGCATTTTCCAGTTTTGGTTGTGAAGAAGGAAGTGGTGCCTTGCGGAGCAACCATTAACTTTGCATTCTTTTTTTTCCTTGCATTTTGAGAAACTATGACACTTTCGACAATCTTTACACAGATTGTATTTCCTTACCAGGAGCCATTTTTCATTAAGTGACGATGACTGGAACTTGGGGCAATTCTCCACTTCTAGACCAGTGCAAATACGCTTTTGAAAAGCCAAAAACTAGAAAAATTCTTAGCAGTATATGGAAGGTGGGAAAATTTAGGAGAAATGCTACTTAAACAAGGAAAAATCGAGAGCACCGCAGCAGATGACCGGAAAGGGGGCGGGGGAAGTAATTCTTACCTAAAAACGGTATTGTTAAACACAATGGAACAATCTACACAAGTACTGCTTCAGCAACAGTAGAACCAAGAAGAGAGAAGTAGAAAGAACAACAGGGAACTGCAGTAACCGTCTCACGAGAAAATTTTCGGCGTGAAAACTTAATATAACTGATACATAATTCGTCTTCGCCTATTCGTCTTTCTCGCGGGTAGCAAGTATTACCTATACGCATGATGAAAGAAAACCAGTGTAGACATAGATTAACTTGAAAAACCGGTTTTAGTAGGTTTCGTGCATTCGCACCTGTTTTAGTAGGTTTCGTACGAATATATTTCTCCTCTACTTTTTCTATGGTCACAGTGCTTATAGCTTTTGCTATATCATATAACCATTCGCTAAATATCAAAAGATTTACCTTCCTCAATCTTGTAGTTTATCGACCAGCTCTTGGCGAAACATCGTTTTATTCATATGATCCTCTAAATCAGAAGCTTGGATCTTCTTTTCTTCTTTATACTCCTTTAATCCCTCATGGGACATAGGGCGGAAACAGTTGCCCTCCAGCGGACTCTGTTTTGCGCGACAGCTCTTAGCTCCGACCAGGATCTCCCAGTTGTTGCGGCTTCTTCTAGTAGGGTTCTCCTCCACGTTGTTCTAGGTCTTCCTACTCGACGGGAACCTTGCGGATTCCAGTCAAGGGCCTGTTTGGCTAGATTTTCGTTTTCGCGTCGCAAGGTGTGGCCAACCCAATTCCATTTCCTTCGCCTGATTTGATCGTCTATCCTTTCTTGGCCGGCACGGCGCCATAGTTCTTCGTTTGAAATTCTATCTTGCCAGCGGATTTTTAGGATACGACGAAGGCATCTGTTGATGAAGACTTGTAGGCGCCCTGTGATGAATTGGGTGACTTTCCATGTTTCGCAACCATACAAAAGAACTGCCTTAACGTTGGAGTTGAACAGCCGCAATTTGGTGTTAGTGGAAATCACCGTTGATCTCCATATGTGGGACAGGCATGCATAAGCGCCTCGTGCTTTATTTATTCTGGAACTGACGTCTTCTTCTGCCCCGCCATTTTCGGTAATAATGCTACCGAGGTAGCAGAATTTATTTACCAGTTCCACGTCACGGTTATTCAGCGCTGTTCGTTCGTTGGTGTTTGCATTTATCCGCATTTCTTTAGTTTTAGTCGGATTTAGCCTTAAGCCTGCTGGACTACTTTCTGTTGCTAAATTGTTTAACATGTTTTTGAGGTCCTGGTGTCTGTGGGCCAGCAAACAGATATCATCGGCGTAGTCGAGATCCTTAAGGCGGTCTAACAAACCCCATTGTATGCCGCCTGTTCTACTATCTAGAGCGCCGACAAGGATGTCATTTATTACTATAAGAAATAGTAAAGGCGAGAGTAGGCATCCTTGTCGTACTCCTGAGCTCACCTCGAAGCTGTCGGATAATTTTCCATTATGGAGAACTCTGCATTTGGAATTGTTATATAGGGCTTTTTTTTTTTTTTTTTTTTATGTGGCAGACTAGAGGCTTAGGGAAAGTCCCTTTGTACTGTCGACAATCTATTTTTTTCCATATACACCGTCGAACAGCAGCTCTAGCCGGAAGATAGAGAGAAGAGAGAGAGAGAAAGAAGCTTTTATCAATTCTATTATTTTATCAGGCAGTCCACGTCGCCGTAGTGCCTGCCATATAAAGCTCCTATTGACCGAGTCGAACGCTTTCTCATAATCTACGAAAGCAAGGTAAAGGGGGGATCGGAATTCAGTAGACTGCTCCACTATTATTCGTAAGGTGTTGATATGATCAATACATGAGCGGCCCTTCCTGAATCCGGCCTGCTGCCTCCTAAGCGTTCGGTCTACTGCCTCACTTATCCTAGATAGTAATATATGGGACAAAATTTTGCCCACAGTAGATAGTAAACAGATGCCTCTCCAGTTGTCGCATATTGTTAGGTCCCCCTTTTTTGGTATTTTGACTATGATACCTTCCGTCCAATCCTCCGGAAAGGTACAGGTGTTCCATGCTATTTGTAGGATTGGCTGAAGCGCATCTGCTATGAGGCTTGAGTCGGCTTTCAACAATTCTGGCGGGATGCCATCTTTCCCAGCTGCTTTACCATTGGCCATCGCATGAATTGCGGTTACTATTTCCGTCTTGGATGGGGCCCGGGTGGTGATTCGAATTGGCTGTGCATTGTTGCTGGTTTCCTGAGGTTCCTGTGTAAATGAACCATTCAGGGCGGCGAAGAAGTAATCTCTCCATCTTTGGAGCTGCTCCTCGTCGCTGCACAGCAGCCTTCCATCCGCACTCTTAACGGCATGCTTTTTAGTAGAGTGCTTTCCCGAGAGCTGTTTAGTGATTTGGTACAGCACCTTACTGTTGCCTGTGTTTGCCGCGTTTTCCGCTTTTTCTGCGAGCTCATTTATCTGCTGCCTTTTATCACGCCGGACACTTCTCTTTACCTCCCGGTGTAATTGGG
Source organism: Thereva unica (assembly GCA_949987705.1). Taxonomy (NCBI): domain Eukaryota; kingdom Metazoa; phylum Arthropoda; class Insecta; order Diptera; family Therevidae; genus Thereva; species Thereva unica. The sequence goes on along the minus strand of CATLJY010000242.1, from coordinate 172,281 downwards.
AGTATTCCCGTTCCAGTTGATAACGTATTTCAGGGTCGCTTGTAGAGTTTACTTTATTTTTGAGGGCTCTCCTGCGTTCTATTTTTTGCCAGGTTGTGTCCGAGATCCAGTGTTACTGGTTTCTTTGGACATAACCGATGCTTGTTTCCGCAGCCGTCAATATTGCGCCCTTTGTTCTACTCCACAGCTCTTCAATATTTGTGTCGTCAGAAACGTTGTGCTGGTTTAGTATTAGTTGTAGATTTTCAGCAAATTCCCGCTTTTTAACGCTCTCCCGCAGAAGATCTACGTTGAATCGTCTACGGTTTATAGCATCGCGTTTCTGATTGCGGCGATTTTAAGGCGAATAGTTGCTACAACCAAATGGTGGTCGCTTCCAGTGTCTGCTCCCCTGAAACTCCTGACATCCTCAAGGATAGTTCTCCATCTGCGGCTGACGGCCACATGATCTATCTGATTTCTCGTCCTACCATCGGGCGATACCCAGGTCTCTTTGTGTATCTTCTTGTGACAAAAGTAAGTTCCACCTACCATAAGTTGGTGGGAGCTACAGAAGTCAACGAAAAGCTCACCATTGTTATTGGTAACTTGGCTTAGACCTTGATTTCCAATTGTTTGTTCAAGGCCGGTGTTGTCACGGCCGATCTGTGCGTTTAAGTCACCCATTAATACAATGAAGTCTCCCCTTGGAATAGAGCGAAAAACCTCATTCAGCCGCAAATAGAACTCGTCTTTGATGTCATCTTCAGCGTCCTCAGTTGGAGCATAGCATTGGACTACCGTAGTACTTCTTAGTCTGGTACGCAGGCGCACGGTAATAATCCTTTCAGAAATTGGTGACCAGCTAATGAGGCTGGACCTGGCTTCTTTGGTGAGTATTACACCAACGCCACTCCTACGGCTTTCAGTTTCGTTTCTCCCAGAATATAAAAAGGACTCACCATTTGGGCAGATATGTTCCCCCGCATCGGGCCATCTGGTCTCGCTAAGTCCCATGATCTTGATTTTATATCGATTCATCTCGTTGAGGACTTCATCCAGCCGTCCCTCAGCCAGCAGTGTTCTCACATTCCATGATCCGATTCGTGTCCTTGTTCGAAAAGCAAAGGTCGTCGTCGTGTTGTCCATCCGGTTCCGAGGCATTGTTTGCCGATTCGTAGCAATGGTGTTTTTTATGGGAGCGGGTTGCTAACCCTCAGCCCAACCGACTTAAAACTCTGTTTTGTGGCGCAGAGAGTTCGCCATTCGCCCGTCTCCCGTTAGCTCCTTCCTAAGAAGTACCCCAGGGGGCACCGCGGGGAGGTGGGATTAGGACTTGCTAACAGGTCTGCTAGGTGTTTGTCTGCAGTGACTTTTCTCGGGTTTTGGCAGAGGTGGCAAATCGGGTACCACCACTTTCCGAGGTCTTTGTTAGCCGTTTGCCCCCCAAAAGCTTGGATCGTGCTACATAAATTTCTTACTGAAACTGCGAATGTAATTAAAGAATTCAGTTTATCCGTTCTCGGGTTTGGTTCTTGTCGAATTTGTTGGACAAGGTTGTTTATAATTTGCTCAGGGCGTCCATATATTTTTAACGTGTCTATGATAACTGGAACGTTAGCAGGTAGCAAAAGTAAACTTCGTACCGATTCTAACGCTCTGCCCTTTAAGCATCGTTGCAGCCTTATTAAGTTTTCCACATTGGAAAATCCTCAAGTGGTGGTACTCATGTTGAAACTGCTAATAAATAGCATTAAATATGGGGAGATCTTTTGCTATCCCATTTCGTGCCGCTATTTGTTCTGGCAGAAGTGGTGGTATCTTTGTTGGAGGCGGAGCGAATGTAGGATAAAAATCTCTGTTTTGAAACTCATCGCTCTTCATGGCCTTCAATAATTGTTGTTTTTGTTCGAGGTATTCTTTTTCTAACAATTGCAGCTTATGTTGCACGTCATCATATGATTTGTTTTCTTCTGTTTTATTTGGGAAATGTTGAATTAAATTTTGTTGCTGAAATTGCGGAAAATTATTATTAGTTAATTGAATAGAATTTAAATTAACTTCTTCTTTTTGTTGTTCTGCATTCGTGTTGACGTCACTAGGCTGCTATTCCGCGGCCTCTAGGCACCTCGTGCAACTCCACTGCTCATTTGCAACACTGTAACTGTCTGGAGTGGGTGTGCTATAGCACGAAGTCGGAAGATAAACACATCTCAGTAAAGGATGTGCAAAACTCACTTTACACAAAAAAATATAGAGAAAGGGGCAGAAAGAGGGTGGCTGGGCAGGCTTGACCGCCGAGGGTGATTGCCGAAATGGTAGCATCCGCTGCACCGTTCGTCGGCACAAACTGCGGTGCGCAAACTAGCTCGCCGGATGGGGTGGGGTTCGCGGTACAGGGATGCCGACGGGTGACAGTTTAATCAAAACTAAAACTCGTGCCTGAAGACGAAAATTTAAAAAAAGAGCAGCGGAGGCGGAGAGCAAACCTACCGAGGCCAACGAGAGTGGGCCAGTAAACAGGGGAGGGGGTGGTCACCGATTACACTGCCATTTACACAGGGGATCCCAAAACAACAATCTATCATAAATGATAAGCACTTACCTTAGTGAGGACATCCTACGTCCTGGGGCCTCACCCCCCCCTTTAGTACATCTTAGCCGATCATCTTCCCGGTTTCATTCTGGCGGTGGTTCATTATTCGCGACACGTAATATGTTTAGAGTTTATTAAGTTTATTGTTCATTTAGTTCATGATAATTCATATTAAATCTTCAATTTAGTTTATGGTTACTATTATACGTGGTTAGTATTAGAATTAATACTTATACTTTAGGTGTTTAGTTTATTTCATTTTATTAAGGTTAAATTCTCCAATTGTTGTTGTTATATTTATTTATTTTAATTAAGTTTAGATTTATTATTGTTTTTCTTTGTTTGTTTGTATTTCCTTCTTTTGAATTTTAAATCTTTAATTTGATAATAATATCTCCTTTGTTCGTTTTACTTATGTATTTTATTTAAGTTAATAATTCATAATTCGAGTTTATTCTAATTTCCTCCATTTGATTTTAAAATATTCAATTTAATAATAATATTTCCCTTTTATTTGTTTCATTTATTTATTTTATCTAAGTTTATATTTATTTATTCTATTTAAGTTTATATTTATTTATTTTATTTAAATTTATATTTATTCATTTTATTTAAGTCTATGTTTATTATTTTTATTCTGCATTTCCTGCATTTGATTTTAAAATTTTCAATTTAATAATAATATTTCCCTTTTATTTGTTTCATTTATTTATTTTATCTAAGTTTATATTTATTTATTCTATTTAAGTTTATATTTATTTATTTTATTTAAATTTATATTTATTCATTTTATTTAAGTCTATGTTTATTATTTTTATTCTGCATTTCCTGCATTTGATTTTAAAATTTTCAATTTAATAATAATATTTCCCTTTTATTTGTTTCATTTATTTATTTTATCTAAGTTTATATTTATTTATTCGATCTAAGTTTATATTTATTTATTCTATTTAAGTTTATATTTATTTATTTTATTTAAATTTATATTTATTCATTTTATTTAAGTCTATGTTTATTTCTTTTATTCTGAATTTCCTCAATGATCAGGACGGCCCTAGTAATCGTGGAATTCACCTCACCACGCTGCACAACAAAACTGTGTGAACCTCACTAGCGTAACACGTGCAAAAATCCCATTTTATTTACTTGATCGATTTTTAATTTACGCAAATCACAATCAACATTGTATAATATAAGAACGCGGGGATTATCAGAATGCATTTAGAAAAAAGCTTAAAACTCGAGGATCGTCCTTAAAACTTGCATTCCGCCACTGCACTGCGCACATCCAAAAAAACCAAAACAAACGAATAAGGAAAATGGTGAACAACCCATTGAAGTACTTTTATAAAAAGGTTTTACGACACTCAAACCCCATTTTTTTCACTATCGGATCGCGCTACTTCTTACGTAAATCACTTACTTGCCGTATTCACTACTTTTCGGACATATTCCAACAATCAAAATTATTTTCTAAGAAATTAATCAAAAATGTTTCTCCGGCGAAAAGGCAATTGCGCCCGAACTTCTTAGCGTCTCCCGTCCAACCAACAAACTTCCCGACTTGGCTCGGATCATCCACACTCCATCACACCAAATTTTCCCCCTCAATCGCCCGATCAGGCGATTTTTTGAAAACGGCAAAAATGAATCCCGTTATCCCGCATTCCTGATGCGTATTCTATTGGACATTTATTCATGTTTGTTTGTGTGTGTATTTTAAATTGAGTTGTTGGATATCGGGATTGTTTGAAGTTTTATAATTTGCTTGTAAAAGTATAATATCGGGATTTATGGATGTCGGATTTGACGATTGTGGGTGTGTTGGTACGCATTTTTTTTTTTGTGGTTTAGGAAGCGGGATGACTGCCAATGGGCATGAAAAGAATTGCTCAACGATGAATGCCGGGTTGCCATGTAATATACCGGTTACATTTGTTTAAAGTGGAAACAAAAATTTTTCTTTTTATTTTTTTCTTTTTAGTGGTCGGCGTTGGTGTTAGGGTATTCACCATTTTTCTTGGTTAAACCGAGAGAAGAAAAGGGACTTTTTTGATAGGCGATGGTGTTAGTGCTTTTATCTCCTTTCTTTTTTTTTTGTTTTTTGTTATTGGCCTTTACATATGGCGACCGTTACAACACTGTCGTCGGTGCCCACGCACTCGTAGTGGAACCACTGGTCACAATCGTCGCATGCCACCATGCGGTTCGTGTCCTTCTGTGAACATAACTTATAATGGCGTTTTGGCGTCATCTTTTTATTCACTTATGCTTCTATATGTATATATGCAATTCCGTAGAAATGCTATTAATTTTATTATTTATTTAGTTTTCGACCCGTAGGACACTTGAATTCACATAAATTCCGACATTTTATGTGCATGACTGAATTTTTTAAAAGAATTTGTCCGGGACAACCGCGAATTTTTCGGGTTATTTTACAAGCAGTTAATTTACATGCGATCACTGCCGAGAAATTAGCACAACTTTATTCTTAAGTACAACTTTATTCTTATATTGTGTTTTATATTCACATATAAAACACGCTTTAAAAAATTCATCTGTTCCGTTCGCGGTATTTCGTCAGAGTGGAATTTTTCTTCTATCTTCTTCTTCCTTTTTTCAGGGTGCTAGCCTCGCGCTGCGTGATTTTTCCATTTGACACTGTCCCTAGGAGTCTCCTGGTCTGTCGTAAAAGGGAGGAGATCAAAGTACCACAAATTACTTTTATACACATGGCCTTCTCCTTTTCCTGACCTTTTACTGTCATTTATTCTTTTTAACTCTCTTCTAAAAGAACTTCTTAAACTATTAATTTTTCTTACAATGAAGTCTTTATTGGCATCACAATAATGAGGTTTCACTATATTTAAAAGCTTCTCATAGGCTTCATTTTTTTTTTAACTTTATTTAAATAGTCTTCACTTTTTACTTTCCACAAACACGGATTTTTCCTGTATAAATCAATAAATTCGCGAATCACAGCGGATGGCAATTGCCTAATTATATCCGTCATGTTGATATTCTTAAATGATAAAAAATTTCTTGAGTGTTAAAAAAACGTTTTACGTATTTTACACTCTCATTCGCAAAAATTCACCCATACAATGAAGCCGGTGTGAAGGAAAAATCAAACCCGACGAATTCATTAAATAATTTATTATGCAATTATTATTAAAAATATATGTGCAGAAAAGTGGGAAAGGAAAAGTGAATAAGAAAAGTCCTATATTTTTAATCATAATTTCATAATGGCTGTGTCCCGTAATATCTCCCAGTATACTAACCAGTGAAAATGACGTCATAAATCAGCGCCATGATGTACTGGTGTGGCACTGGTGTAAGAAACGTCAAAATTTACCGGGCGTGTGTGCATGAAGTGGAATTAATCGTGTATTTTTATTTAAAATGGAGCCGTGCGATGAAAATATATAAGCTAATTACCAAAATAGTCAAGATTATAAGTTAATTATTATTTTTTTACTGTAAGGTCAATGTCCTAAGTCTTATTCATGTGCCAATTTTCACTTATAAACAACATAAGTTTTGCTTGAGAATTAGAACATTAATTTTATTAAATCGAAACTCTTAATAAAATTGTTTGGTTGCAAAGATTATTTTATAAATAAATTATATCAATTTCAGCTCCATATATCTGGAATTCAGAGGAAACTTTCCTTTTGATTCATTCCTATGAAAAGGAAGGTGTTCATCGGCTATCTAAAAAACAAGACATTTCTTCAGCTTTACACAGATGTGTAGAAAATTTCAACAATATTTTGTTTGAAAAAAAAGGTAGAGCAATAAGTTTCAAAAAATGTTATTCAAAAATAGATACCCTCAAGCGGGTTTATCGTGAAAAATAGTATATACTGCGAAATCTATTACGCATGTTTCCATCCAGACGGACGGATTTCTTTTATGTTAAAGGAGGATGCCAGAAAATGTATGGACTCTGGTACCACCTCCAGTAAATATGTGTAATATGTCTTTGGATAGGTATTCTTGCGCTGAATATAAGTTACTATGTCGCCTATTTAGAAATCTTTGTCCGTTTTGAGTTATATAGACATAACTGTCCAAAGATATAGTTTTACATATCACGCTGTATTTTTGTTATCCTATAACCTATTTCCATGAGTAAGGTACCAATGAACGCAGAACTCCACCCATTCATGTTGGTTCTATGTACCCAACTTTAGGAGTTATGAGTCGGCAACTTTAGGGCTTTTTTTAACAGAAATATTATCTTCACCTACCTCTTTCTCCAAAAAATAAGCTGAAGTTGATACTTTTGTTAAAAAAAACCACTCAATTTGACGACTCATAACTCCTAAAGTTGGGTATATAGAACCAACATGAATGGGTGGAGGAGTTCTACGTTCATTAGTATCTTACTCATGGAAATAGGTTATAGGATAACGAAAATACAGCGTGACATGTAAAACTATATCTTTGGACAGTTATGTCCATATAACTCAAAACGGACAAAGATTTCGAAATAGGCGCCATAGTAACTTATATCAACTATACCTATCCAACGACATATTACACAAAGCTGGTGGGTACCAAAAGTTGCCTTCTTCTTGGCTGATTCAGCCTATTTCATAGGTAAGAGTAGCCATTTCTTCATTGAGTAACTGTTCTGTCTCTGAAGAGCTAAAAATGTATGTAGATTTAGAACCGGCATCTTTCAAACTAAATAAATACTGTACCTTTCTTCCATTCCCGATAATGTTATAATTTTATTGGGTCGCCCATCGGTACAAAACATATTTATTTTTTCCTAGATATCTTCCTTCAAGTATTTTCTTTATAATCCTAAAAATGACGAAAAAAAAAGTATTTATCCAAATTCAAAATGATTAACTTATAATTTGTTTTTCCGTCCGCAAATCGTTGACTAACTCCTTCCATAAATTCTTTCATTGTTCTCGTCAACCTCCAGGGCCGGACTATCGCCAACGCCAACAACGCCATGGCGTAGGGCGGCACATTACTAGGGGCGGCAATAATGTGATTTTTTTTTTTTAATATTTTGGAATGAAAATTTTTTTTATTTATTTTTTTTTAATACATACTATTCTACGGTTTTTAAATTAGTACTTTTCGAGCTTTTTTCTGAGCAAAATCGTCAATTAACAATTCGACATCTAGAGATCGATTAAGCTCAGCTTCAATGCACAATATTGCAAATGAATAAAGTCTTTCGTCACCTACACTGGCACGTAAATAATTTTTTATTCTCTTTAACACTGAGAAAGATCTTTCACCACTACAATTATATAATAATTGTATAAAATCATTATATTAAATAATCATATAATATGTTATAATATTATATTATTATCATTATATTTACCCTATATATACATATATAGGTAAAAAATTTAAGTTTCCAAAAACGCTAGCCTTAAGGAAGCGGCAACCTGCGATTGGCGTGGGGGCGGCACTTGGTCTAGTCCGGCCCTGTCAACCTCCCGAATTTATAAATCCTTTTACTAAGTGTGATCTGTGGAAATTCAATAAAATTGATTCTATAATATTTTTCAGGAAACAAAGATTTAACTTACAAAATGGTTGTTTTCCATATTTAATTATAATGAACTTTTAATTGCATTTCGCTTAACGAATCCCCTCGTCCGCAAGGTGTTGTTTATTACCTGGGGAGGTTCATGTGCAGGATTTTCTACATTGTCATTGATGGTTGCAGGAATGTCCATTAAATCATTTTGCAAAATGCAAATATTATGCAAAATGCAGCATGCAACAATGTAGTGTGGTATTAAATCCGTCCGTCTGAATGGAAGTTTGTCTAATAAACTGCGAAATCTTCCTTTCAATAATCCAATGGATCGTTCAACCATCATGCGAGCTGACGAGTGAACGGTATTGAAATGAATTTCCGCATTATCTAAGTGCCCGGTATTTTTGTAAGGCACCATTACACACGGCTGTAATGTGTACGCTTGATCACCTAGGAGATGACTATCATGTGGGAAATTAGCAGGTGTACAGAGATCCTGTAATCCCGAAAGTCGAAAAATTCTCGAATCGTGAACAGATCCTACTTGGCCAGCATAAACATGAATAAATTTCAAGCTGTGGTCGCAAACAACCTAAAAACAAGATTAAAGAAAACTGGAAAAGAAAATGTGATGCAACCGTACCTGTGTCTGTATAGAATGCCTTCCTTTTCTGTTAATATAGCTATGTGAATTCACATGAGGTGCTGCAATGGTTATATGCGTTCCATCAACAGCCCCTAAAACTCCTAGAAAACGAAATCTCCATTCTATATATGTAGAAGTTATCAGAGCTTCTCGAGCAGTAGGGCACTTGATGAATGTTGGCAAATATTTATAGATGGCTCGTACAAAAGACCAAACGGTTCTCCAACCAGTTGCCTTGCCAATGTTGAAACGTTCGCATACAGATCTGAAAATGAGAATAATCAATATCTAATCGAATATTAACTATTTTATAAAATTAATTAAGTTTTTTTACCTATAAGAATCTGGTGTGGCCATCATCCAAAGACTCATAAGAATTTGCGTATAAATAGGAATAGGACATCTACCTACACTGCCAGGCGCTCTAGATAAGTGTGCTCCTAGTAAATCGATTAAATAGTCCACAGTGCTTTTTTCAACTCTAAAATGAATCCCATTGCCATTTGAGAAAATTTATATCAATAATTATAACACATTACCTGAAGTGGCTCTTAAATGTTTTATCTGACATTCGGAGAACAGTATAGGCGATATAATTATCAATTTTTGAACTTCTTGTCTTTCTTCTTCACAACAAGCAAGTACCATCTCATCAATAGCACTATGTTGGGTAAATCGTGTTTCGACAACAAAACGAGCTATTACTGTTATTGGGACCTCCATTGTAGATAAAATTGATTATAAAAGGCTTCTATTGTTTTTCTTTTCACTGCTACACTCAAGTGTTCACTAAAGTTAATTTCTTTAATATGTTTTAATAATTCACTTCTTCACTGAAACAATCTGCTCACTGAACTCACTTTTTTTAATAATATTTTATAAAAATTTATATTATTCTCTTTAAAAAACAACTCATTCCTTTTGACAAGTACCCAGAAATGTCAATGTCAGTATCAACGCACTGGCCTGTATAATTCGGAGTTTCGGAACGAATCACCAGTATGACGCTGATTTATGACGTCATTTTCACTGGTTAGTATACTGGGAGATATTACGGAACACAGCCAATATATGTGGGTCATTCCATATCAAATCAACCAATTTTTAATTAATTTTGGACCTCATGGACTTCGAATCACCTAATTTTTTTTTATATGTGTTCCTCTGGTGGTAACTAAGAAAAAACCAAATTTTCAGATTTTTTCGACTTCTAGTTTTTTTGTTATAAATTTTCAAAAAAACCGAAAAACTCAAAATTTAGAAAAATTTTGAAATCTTCAAATTGCTCTAGTTAAAAACTTACTTGACATAGAAAGCTGAAAGTAGTGCCAATTTCTTCTGTTTTAGTAAGGCTTTAATTTGATATACATACAACATAGTATTATTAATAAGAATAAAACTTTTTCCGACACTTTCAAAACTTTATTTTTGGTATATCTCAAAATAATGTTTTTTCTAATTTTTGACTCTTAACGTACATATAAAGCCAAAATTTAGGATGGGACGGCATTGGGATCATATAGAAATTAATTTTTTAGGTACTTGAAAAACTGAAAGTTCAATGAACGCAATATAAAAACTAGTTGGGATGTGGGTTCGACCCTTTCGGTCCACACGATCAACTTCCCAGTATGATGGATGTTGAATATATGATTGGATATTTTAATAATAAATTAACAATAGGCAATATAGAATATATCTATAATACCGAGAATTTGTCACAATTGTTTATCAATATTTTTGCTAAAATGTCAAACTAAATGTGCGCAACTACAAGATTAGGATGACGAAAATGTATATAAAATTGATGTATTAATGTTTTTTGGCACCTCAATGAAGTCGATATAGATTTTAGTTCGCGCGGTATTGTGCAGGTACAAAAATCACTTAAGTCATTTTACCAAAAACCGCTGGACCTAATATTATAAAAATCTTTTCAGATTATATTGTCGCTAATGCGCTTCGAACGGCACCTCAAGTAAGTCAATATCTTTCGTGGTTCGGGCGATATCGTGCAGGTACAAAAATCACTTACGTCGCTTAAACAAAAAAACGGCTGGACCGAATTTTATGAAAATCTTTTCAGATCATATTTTGGTTAATACTCTTCGAACGGCACGTCAACTAAGTCGATATCTTTTATAGTTCGCGCGATATCGTGCAGGTACAAAAATCACTTAAGTCATTTAAACCAAAAAACCGCTGGACCGAATATTATAAAAATCTTTTCAGATTATATTGTCGCTAATACGCTTCGAACGGCACCTCAAGTAAGTCAATATCTTTCGTGGTTCGGGCGATATCATGCAGGTACAAAAATCACTTACGTCGCTTAAACAAAAAAACGGCTGGACCGAATTTCATGAAAATCTTTTCAGATCATATTTCGGTTAATACGCTTCAAACGACACCTCAACGAAGTCGATATCAGTTTTGGTTCGCGCGATATCGTGCAGGAAAAAATGACCACATCCGTACGCACATACACACACACACACACATACTTCCTCCCAATTTTTTGCTTAAAATGCTCCTGGGACCTTGAAAGATGAAAATACGTTGAAATTTTCGATTTCGATTTTCGGACCGATTACAATAACTTCCTATACTGGGAAGTTAAAAAATTAGCTTTTTTTTTGATGTGAAAGACTAGAGTCACAGGAAACGCCCTTTATACCCTATTTTCTTCATATAGAGTGCAATAGAGCTGATACAAACCGCTAATAATATCGCCTTTTACTAATTTGGGTATGGCGAATTCAATAAAAATAAAATCAACCCTCTAACTTGATCATAACTACCCTTAGGAAAACCCTTATTACTAAATTTGAAACACCCCACCAATTTTAGCAGAGCATACACTTATTAGATATAAGATAATTTTCAGAAACCGGCCGCACTCCTTGGGATATGGGAAAGCACGCCCACCCACTAGGGGTGGGTACTACATGATTTAATTGTAGTTTATGTATGAAAATACCTGCCCTTTTAGATGTAAGAAACTAACTATACACTCATATGTGTCGTTATTCTTTTCTAGATTACATACAAGCCACCGAGATTGATCATAGGAAAGGGTTACAAAACCCGATTCAATGTTGTAATGTAACATTTTTAGTGAACTGTTCTGGACTAGATTGATAAAATTTTACATTAATTAGATTTTCTGAAATGGGACTGTAGGAGTGAAATTTTTGGGTGCCAGCAATTGCTGCAGATTCATTAAAGCGCGATGCAATTTTTTTTCTCCATATCTTCATATTCTTTTGTCGAATAATATACAAAATCTATTCCAGATATGGTATCAACAGCAAATTCGTATAACTTCTGAGATGTTAATATCTGGTTATTGTAAGGTCTTTGTAGACTGGATTTAGCAGCAAGACGTTTAACAGTGCCACCAAGTCCATCACAAGCACTTTTTCCATGGGCTGTTGCGAAGATCTGCCATTCTGCTTCATTTCCGAAATCGGCATTGTGAAGACAAAGATTGTGAAAATTATTCTTATTTTTGTATTGAGCAGCACTGCCATCGGAGAAGTATGTGATCTTCTTAATATTAAATGGTATGGTGCTTTTTAATATTGAAATCAACTTATTCTGGAATACATGAAATGCCACAGTATTATGTTTTAGGCAGTCAGATATAAAAACATACTGTAAATATTTGATTTTGGTTTCCCACTTGTAATACACAATAAAAGGATGCAGAGTGGCTTGGTTTGTCGTCCAATGGAACGACTGAACTTCATCTTGGATTAAAAACGAATAATTTTCTGCAAAATCGCAATTAATGATTAACTCACCTGGTGCTGCGTTTTCCTTCTTTTCTGTGTAACACTCCTTTTGCCTGTTGGTAATGAATGAATGAGTTTTAAGCTTTAAAATCATTTCCAAGAACTCTTCGACAAAATCTTCGCTGTCTTTGGTTATAGATTTCATTTGACATCTATCAACAGTAATCCACTGCTTATATGTCACTTCATCAATAAGTTTTTCTTCAAAGTTACTCAACAATGCTTCACTTAATCACTCAACACCAGGGCACTCTTTGCACTCATTCATGTAACAATTTTGTGGGGATTGCACATTATTTTTGCAAGGCAGCTATGATATGAAATCAATGGTGTGTCATATCCATCCCACATGATACTTTTAAGTCCTGCTCCGGTCATCATCAGTTTCACATTATGGTGTATCGTACAGACGCACACAGTATGTGTGCCACTCCCACCAGCTAAAATGCAATTTTTTGGCCTCAACTGACAAAATTTGGAAATTCCTATTTTATGAGTAGAGTACTTTTCTTTAAATAATTGATAGAGCTCTGACAGATTTTGCCAATACCAAACGCTTTTGAATTTGAAGTTTCAAATCCTTATCTCTTATGGCTACAAAATCTTTTATTCCTGGCATCATCCTACTAACTTCATCAGCATTAAAGAATCCTTTCACTAAACTGGCTGTTGCCTCATTTAATGCTTTCCCTGGCTTTGGATTCGGAGTTGATAGAATACCACTTTCTCTCACTAACCGTTTTACAGCCCGAGCCATGTAATTGGACACACCAAATTGTTCTTCAATATTCTTAACACTCCAACTTTTAGGTAGCAGTGTTAAAACTGTGATTTGCTCACTATGCTTTGTAGTTTGTGAAAACTTTTCTTTTAACTGGTTTAACATTTCAGATTCTGTTTTGCTTTTATCATTTTCAATATCACAATCTTGTTCTGTTGAAGGCAGAATATGTTTTTTCACAACCTGGGGGGCAATTCTGGTTCGGTGCAGTGAAAACGTGAAAACACTTTACACGTTTACACATTTGTTTGCGATTCTTATACCGTGCAAACCGCTGTCAAAAACTTTGCACGCTCAAAAATATTTTACACCGTCAAATTTAGAGTGAAGCCGTGAAAAGTTTACACTTTAAATATGTGCCTACTAGATTTGATAAACTGTCACTTGCTAGTATAAAAATTCAATTCAGCCTTTATTCAGCATTAAGTTTACACGAATGCAACGAGAATCGCTTTTTCAGGTTCAGTGCAGTGATAAAGTGAAAAAAGGTGTGTAAAATGTCAAGTGTAAACTTTTTTTCACATTTTCACTGCACCGAACCAGAATTGACTCCCTGCATCCTTTTCTTTTTGATAGGCGATTCACCCATCAGCTGCAAAGATTTGTTGAGGTGATCGAGAGATGCATCTTTATCAATGTATGTTTCATGACTTGTGCTACACCCAGGAACGTCACGATAATCACTTTCAACAAAATCAATACGCTTAACTTCATAAAGTTTTTTTCTACACTTATCACATACCTTCATCCCTAATTGTATACCTAAATTAAGCGAGCACATCCATTCGGTAGCATTTCTTGTATTTCTCACTTTTTCCGTGTGTTTTTCGTCACCAAACGGATTGCAGCACTTTTTAGGAAAGGCGGGATTATTTACCTTGTTTTCCATTTTAGTTACTCCGAAATTAACACAAATTAACACAAAATCACTAAAACAAATAACACCACACAAACTATTTAAAATATAAAACCTTGGTAAATAAATCAATGAAAATTGTTTTATTATATTGTACCAAGTTTAAATAAAGATAAATCTGTAATTCAAAACAATGATTTTCACAAGCAACTTCACTTGCATTAACTTTACTTGCACTTACAGCTGCTTGCAGGTAACTGACTGAAGTGAACGAAAGTAGTAACGAAAGTTATGAATGAAAAAGAAAGGACATAGCATAATAAAACAATAAAATAGAACAATAAAAATGGTCTTGGTATATTTTTTACTTACTGAGTTTCCATGAGAGTTCAACCAGAGTTGAACCCGAGTTGAACTCCATGGAAACAGTCGCAGTCAAGAGTTTTCGTTAAAGATCTTCAACTCTGCTCAACTCAACGAAAATAGGTAGATTGAACAGAGTTCACGCACACAACTACAAACGGGATTGTCAAATGTTAAAAAAGTCAAATTGTCGCGCCTGTTTATAACATTTCTGTTACACAACGAACACAATAAATTAATTTTATGGTCCATGATCACTATTTTTTAATAACAAAAAGATTACGTCAAATTTAAAAACAGCTGCTTGCTTAATACAAGTGCACATTCAGCTGTCTGTACACAGGCAGAAAAGTCAGCCATGGAAACGCATAGAGTTGAGTCGTTGAGTTGAAGTGTCATTTCAACTCAACCTCAACGCAACTCGACTCCCACTCGGTGACTGTTTATGTGAAAAGGGTTCAAATATTTGAAATGTATAAGTATAGACTTGTATATTTTGTCTTTAGCTCATAAAAATATGTAAAAACATTTGGTAAAAAAAAATCGCAGTAATAAGGGTTGTCCTGAGGGTAGTTTTTGATCAAGTTAGAGGGTTGATTTTATTTTTATTGAATTCGCCATACCCAAATTAGTAAAAGGCGATATTATTAGCGGTTTGTATCAGCTCTTCCGCAGCTAATTTTTTTTTATATTGCGTTCATTGAACTTTCAGTTTTTCAAGTACCTACCTAAAACTAGTTGGGATGTGGGTTCGACCCGTTCGGTCCACACGATCAATTTCCCAGTATGATGGATGTTGAATATTATGATTGGATATTTTAATAATAAATGAACAATAGGCAATATATGTATAATACTGAGAATTTGTCACAATTGTTTATCAATATTTTCGCTAAAACGTCAAACTAAATGTGCGCACCTACAAGATTAGGATGACGAAAATGAATATAAAGTTGATGTGTTAATGTTTTTCGGCACCTCAATGAAGTCGAAATAGTTTTTAGTTCGCGCGGTTCGTGCAGGTACAAAGT
Organism: Thereva unica; assembly: GCA_949987705.1. Taxonomy (NCBI): domain Eukaryota; kingdom Metazoa; phylum Arthropoda; class Insecta; order Diptera; family Therevidae; genus Thereva; species Thereva unica. The sequence goes on along the minus strand of CATLJY010000242.1, from coordinate 156,705 downwards.
CACTTAAGTCATTTAAACCAAAAAACCGCTGGACGGAATATTATAAAAATCTTTTCAGATTATATTGTCGCTAATACGCTTCGAACGGCACCTCAAGTAAGTCAATATCTTTCGTGGTTCGGGCGATATCGTGCAGGTACAAAAATCACTTACGTCGCTTAATCAAAAAAACGGCTGGACCGAATTTCATGTAAATCTTTTCAGATCATATTTCGGTTGATACGCTTCGAACGACACCTCAACGAAGTCGATATCAGTTTTGGTTCGCGCGATATCGTGCAGGAAAAAATGACCACATCCGTACGCACATACACACACACATACTTCCTCCCAATTTTTTGCTTAAAATGCTCCTGGGACCTTGAAAGATGAAAATAAGTTGAAATTTTCGATTTCAATTTTCGGACCGATTACAATAACTTCCTATACTGGGAAGTTAAAAATTAATTTCTATATGATCCCAATGCCGTCCCATCCTGAATTTTGGCTTTATATGTACGTTAAGAGTGTTTTCACAAAATATAATTTTTTCAAAAATTAAAAAAAAACATTATTTTGAGATATACCAAAAATAAAATTTTGAAAGTGTCCGAAAAAGTTTTATTCTTATTAATAATACTATGTTGTATATCAAATTAAAGCCTTACTAAAACAGAAGAAATTGGCACTACTTTCAGCTTTCTATGTCAGGTAGGTTTTTAACTAGAGCAATTTGAAGATTTCAAAATTTTTCTAAATTTTGAGTTTTTCGGTTTTTTGAAAATTTGTAACAAAAAAACTAGAAGTCAAAAAAATTTGAAAATTTGGTCTTTTCTTAGTTACCACTAGAAGAACACATATAAAAAAATGAGTGTGCGTAGGACCACACTTTAGAAGTGTTAACTTCTATGGCTAGTCTAAATTTCCAAATCAATCTGAATACAGGACGATAAGGATTATTATATTTTATTTATGAAGATTCTGTTAAAGTTTATTTAATTGTTACATATATGCACTCACTCCAAAATGTGTTGCAATGTTTTGGAAATTAAACTATTTGTCTTAAACTTATCACACAAAGATCGGACGATGGATGACTAGGATAATGTAGTTTTTAGTAAAAATAGTAGCTAATATATAGTAATAAATACATAGTACATAGTTCATAGGAAATATGTAGTACATAGTAACCAGTACATATCGTCGGGTTGATGCAATAGTCACGAAACAGAAATTTTTGCTATTTTAAACATTGTACAACTATGCAAAAAAGTCATATTATATTCAGCCAAAGTCACGGATCTAAATTTTTATGGGAATCTACTGGATTCAATTTGAATTTTTTCAGAGCCAGTAAAATAAGTAAAATTAAGCGATTTATATTTATATCATAAACATAAATTCAAATATATGTTTCTACATTAAAGATCAGAAACTTAATGGCTGAGATAATTAACAAAGAAAACGAGCAGCTACGAAGTTTTTCAACACGCTTTTTGCGCGAAGTCAAACGCTTGGTCACCAAACCCATTCTCCTCTGCATTACTTATAAGTCATTACAGAAAACACTAATTAAAGAAGTATTTCCAAATCGACTTCCCACAGTAAATACTTGCGATTTTCCCTACTGGGATACTGCCCCAGCTATGTACGTAAAATACAGACGCGCAGTCGAATAGGCGAAACGCCGAAACGTATTCCATGTCGCCGAAAGCGATTAATCCAAGCAAAATATTTAAATATTGCAGCCATTTAGCTGGCTAGAGCATGGCAACTTTTAGTCGAGAGGTCCAGCAACAGACAGCAGCGATGGGCACGCGCATTTTTGGCTCGCACCCGTTTCTGGGCACTTGTTGGCTAGAGCATGGAAACTTTTGGTTGAGCTCCACTTACAAACAGCAGCGTATAATTATATGTGTGCGAGGCAAAATAGCCCGCGCTTGGTGGGAGGGATTGGGTTTGAATGTTGCAATGCAGAAGCTGCTCTCAGCATTCGTTTTATATTTTCGCGCCGCTCTCAAAATTCATGTCATATTCTCGCACGCCATCGCTGCTGTCTGTTACTGGACCTCGACTAAAAGTGCCCCAGATATGTAAGTAAAATTTGGTCGAGCTAGAGCGTGCCAGAAAATGTATGGACTTTGGTGCCAGCTCCAATAGTTATGTGTAATACATCGTTGGATAGGTATTTTAGAGCTGAATATAAGTTCCTTTGGCGCCTAGTTCGAAATTTTTGTCTGTTCTGAGTAATAAGGTCAAAACTCTACAAAGATAGAGTTTTTCATATCACCCTGTGTTCAGTCCACAGTCATCAAAATAATACCTAAAATACAATCCTATGTAAAAAGAATGGAGAGAAAATATACATATAAGACATAAAATAAAAATTACAATATATTAAAAATTTTATATAAAATTTTTTACATAAATGAATTAAAACTATGAATACTTAAATATTTAAACTTATAAATACTTAAACCTATACATAATTGAATTATATAATAAATACATTTACAATAAATCTTACAAATTTTCTTAAAACTAAAAAAGCAGCTACGAACCTGAAAATAAACAATGGTTAATGCTGTACAAAATAAATTTTATGATACCTCATACTCACCTGCTTCCAGGAATGACACCTAAAACGAAAACAGAATTAGTATACAGGCGAGCCTCGATTTACGTCGCCTCGATTTAAGTCGTTTCGATTTACGTTGTCTCGCTTTTTAATTCTCAGTTTCGATTTACGTCGGCAAAATTTCGATTTACGTCGGCATCTTGTTTTTGTGCATGAATATTTCTGCGAATTTCCTTCGTTCTTCATTCTTACTACCCGAAATGCCCATCTCTACTATAACGTGCCCAAGCATGCCCAATTTTTTTTGAAGAAATTTCTTTTCATCGCGGTGTAAAATTCATGGATATGTATTTCTACACGGGTTTAGGGTGGTTCAAAAATGACGAAAAATTTTCAAAAAAACATGCACCCCCCTATCTTTAAGTTCATTTAAAATGATGATTTTTGGCGGCAACCGGAGAATTTTTGATTGACACTAACCATTGCCGCCGAGCACATTTCGTTTTAGAGATTTACCATTGTATGTATACAAATATAACCAACGATAGGGGAGAATAGGGTAATGGGAGCCTATAAGAAAAACTTTAGATTAAAACCACATTTATTAAGAATCTTATAATTTTTTATTAGGAACTCTTACTTTGATTATTAAACTCTCATCTAATCACATCTTTAATAATTTCAGTTTTGTATTAAGGTACAATATCGATTTTACAAAAAAAGTCAGTCGCTCCGATTACCCGACACATATGGGTAATGAGAGCCTATTTACGCTCATACAGGTAATGAGAGCCTAAATGATTATTTTTGTCCGAAAGTTAAACTAAACATACCAATGAAACATACTTTAAATTAAACAGTTAACAGTACAAAGCCTGTCTATAAAATAAACAAATAAAAAAACAACATATCAAACAAAACAAAGTTTTCAACTCTCAATTATTCAAAAGAAATAAAAGCTGCAAATTGTCACTGCCAGAACATTCTTTTTCTACGCCTCTTGTAGAATACGAGCATTCTGATATTGCTTTTAGACACGGAATTGCGGGCATTCCGCACCCGTGTGGAATATTCATTCCATCACTTGTTATGGAATGACTACTAGGGGCGACATCTGTTGCTCAAAAGCCAAGAATATGATGGTGTTTGTTTCGTCAATGAGGATCTAATTCCTAATTGACTGGGTCCTTAGTGTAGCGGAATCTGCAAAAAAATATAAATTTCCAGTGAACAATAAAAAACGCAAATAACCTTAGTTCACAATTTCTGGTATATTACCCTTGTTCTTCTTTCAATCTACATATGTACACGTAATAATTTCTTAATATTATCAATTCCTAACATTATTATAACTATAAATAAATTCAAATTTCGCAAAACTAAATACAATTAATTAAACTGAAAAGGGCTCCAAACAAATGTAATCAAAAAAAAATAAGCATAAAAACAAAGTTCCATTCATAGAAACCATAAATATTGAATTCTTTGTTTGGTTCCTTTATTTCGCACTAAGACGGGTTATTTATTCCTGGTTTATAATGCAGCGCTTCTGCTATATTGCGGTTTATTTGACGAATTTAATAAATTCTAAAATGCATTTCATAAATATAATTCAATTTTCGTGGTTTACAGCCTTAATGCAGCGTGTTTATTCGTTTTTGTTCGCTATTTCTGCATGAAAATCTATTCTAACACTAAAAACTAATTCATTTTAACGTCGCGGTATATTTCATATATTCGATGTATTCTAAAATAAGGTTCTTCGTTGCTTTCTGGACATGTAATTCATTTTTATTTTGATAAATTCATCGCAGGCAATGGAACATAATTATTTTTGTAATAGCAGCATATTTCTTTCCTTCTATTACGGTTATTTCATATTTAATATCAATTCCGATGCAAGTCGCAATTATCTTTACCGTTATTTATTGAAAAATTGACGCGAACGAGGGGAGCGGGTTATTATGGATAAATCTTACGTATGGGATGAAATTTTAATTTTTTAATTTTATAAATGTTTGTGTTGTTAGAAAAATGTGTTTTGTGTTGTTAGAAAAATTGTGTTTTTGGTGTATGTCTCTAATTTCCAACGTTGAGCAAATCATAAGGGCAAAGGAGTTTCTTAGAAGAATGCTCTACTGAGCATGACTCTTCTAAATTACCTCTGCTAGTGGCCGGTGCAAGAAGAAAAAGTTTTAGCTCGAGGACACTGATTATATAGTGTTGATTTATAGTATATCCATAAAAATGTCAGCCCAGTATTTTTATAGTGCCATCTAGTACCAAGTAGTTTATTTATTTTTGTGTATTTAAATTATATAAGCTGCGTTCCATTTTGACAGGTGTGGTTTTTTTGTGGTTTAATTTTGTTTATCTTGTCTATTGTTGATTTAAGTTGTGGAAATTTTTCCTGGGCTATGGAGTTGATTTTTTTGGTTATTGTTGAAAATTTTTGTTGTCTAGTTCGATGCCTCCCTAAAGCTGCGGCGAACATTCTCCCTCCCGTTGAACAATCCTGTTCAACCGTTGCTTCAAAACACCTTTCTTATGGTAGTGGAAAAAGATCAGCCTACCATCCTTCTTCACCTTAAGTCTTACTTGGTACTTTTGTGGGAGGTTGAGTGTTTTTTCCCCATATTTTGACCGCTGGATAGCTTCCAAGTTAATTCGTCTGAGGACCTCACGGGTTAAGAAAATGTCGATCCCTTCTCTCGTGACAAACCGTTGATGTGTGTTGTCGATCCGGTCTCTAAATTCCTTGATGGTAGTGGTTGGCCTTAAGATGTTTAACATGATTTCTTTAGCTCCATTTATAATCGCTGGCTGGGACACCGATGGCTTGGTGTGTATGGTGATATCCTTCAACTTCATGGCTGGATGGACCTTAGCCTTTGGATTAGAATTGGTAGCCTGGGATGGATTAGAATTGGTAGCCGTGATGGGTTGAAAAGAATATCTCTTCCGATAGCATTAACACGTCTTCGTCGTAATCCATCTAGAAAAAACGAGCTTACAAGTTATTTCTACTTAAGGGGTTAACACAGCACAACACTGAAGACAAGATACTTTTGTTAGTAAAAGGGGACTAGGATGTGTCTAAAGGAAGACGGGATAACTTTGATATTGGGCGTCTCAATATATTTGTTTGAGTTTTTATTTGCGCTACTCTTATAAGGCCATCGGCCCCTGGATAGACTTCTTCTACGATGCCTAGAGGCCATTTCGCTGGTGGCGTATTTTCGCTAGTAACAAGTACTACATCTCCAATTTCGATGTTTTTTCTTTCATGCTGCCATTTTGGTCTTGTTTGCAGTTGGTGGAGATAGTTCCTTGACCATTGCTTCCAAAATTGATGAATTTTTTGTTGCAAATACTTCCAACGTTGAGTAATTGTTACCTTTTCTGTGTAATCCGGTTCTGGCAACGTATTTACTGCTTGACCCATTAAAAAATGTCCCGGCGTGAGTATCTCTGGATTACTTGGATCTGTACTAATATAGCATAGCGGTCTTGAATTAAGAATGGCTTCTATTTGGGTTAATACTGTTGAGTATTCTTCATATGTGCTATGTGCATATCATCGTTCCTAAACTTCTGCGTAGATGGTATTTTACAGATCGTACACCTGCTTCCCATATTCCTCCGAAATGTGGAGCTGCTGGTGGATTGAAATGCCAATTGATAGAATGGTGAACCAACTGATTTCTTGCTTCCTGCGTTGCATTTGTTATTGCACATTTTAGCTCCTTATCTAATGTTGATTTGGCTCCAACAAAATTAGTGCCGCAATCGGAATAAATATCAGTACAGAGTCCTCTCCATCTCCTGGCTATAAATCTCCGTAAGGCTGCGATGAAGGCGTCGGATGTTAATGCTGATACTAGTTCAATGTGCATGGCCTTGGTTACCATGCACACAAAAATGCACAAGTAAGCCTTTAATAATTTTGCTTTTCTGCATGGTGATGCCTTTATGGTCACTGGTCCAGCGTAGTCTATGCCTACCTTGCTAAATGGTTTCGCAATATTAACCCGAGCTTCTGGCAAATTACCCATTAATTGTTGTCCAGTATCCTTTCTAAATCTAAAACATTTGATGCATTTGTATATTCTAGTGGAGATGGCTCTTCGTGCGTCTAAAATCCAATATTTGTTTCGGCTAGTAGCAAGTACTAAGGAAGTTCCTCCATGCAGAGTATCTTGATGTAATTGATCAATTATAAGTTCCACTATGTGATGAGTCTTTGGTAGAATGATAGGGTGTTTTTGATCGTAGGCTATGGTTGCATGGCAGAGACGTCCCTTCATGCGTATAACTCCTTGGGTATCCAAACATGGTGTCAACTGCAACAACTTGCTCTTTTTGGATATAGATTTACCTTGACTTAAACTACCATACTCATCCGGAAAGCATGTTCGTTGAATTTGCCTTAAAATTATCTGCTCCGCCTTACGTCGTTCTTCACTAGAAATGAACCCAATTTGTTTTTGTGATGGATGTTTGCAGTTTTCGATGAAGCGAAGTAATAACGCAATGATTTTGACTGTTTTCCTAAATGAGGAGTAACGATTGAGAATATTGTCTTGAGCTTCAAGAACAAAATTGGCTGTTTGTTTGACCATAGCTTCCAAAGTTGTTGTTTCTTCACACCGTTTAAATTTTGGCCAGTATTCTTGAGATTTCGCCAACCAAGCTGGACCATGCCACCATATGTCCTTAGATAGCAGATCTTCCACAGTTGTACCTCTGGACGCAATATCAGCTGGATTCTCACTAGTGGGCACGTGTTGCCAAGTTTCAAATTTAAGACTTTCCTGGATTTCAACAACTCGATTCGCGACGTATGTTTTCCATCGTGAAGGGTGCTCTTTAATCCACTGTAAGACGATTGTAGAATCCGTCCAAGCAAAAATAGGAACGTTGTTCAACTCCATGTCTGCCACGGTGGTTTTAATAAGCCGTGCAAGAATTACTGCCCCATTAAGTTCTAATCTTGGAATGGTGGTTGGTTTGGTGGGTGCCACTCTGGTCTTGGCAGTTAGTAATGTGGCTGAGATACTCCCGTCTTCTTGGATTACTCTTATGTAAAGAACCGCCGCATACGCTCTTGATGACGCGTCACTAAACCCATGAAGCTGGATGCTAGATTTAGTTGTATATTTAATCCATCGAGGTATCCTAATCCGAGGCAAATTACTTAGGTCGTCCTTGAATTTCTTCCACTGCTGAACAATGGTTAATGACGCTGGATCGTCCCAAGCACACCCCGTTATCCACATAAGCTGCATCAAAATTTTCGCGACTGCTATAACTGGAGCTAACCAACCAAGTGGGTCGTATAATGAAGCGATTTCTGATAATATCGTGCGTTTTGTGTACAGGTTTGGAACTGGTTTAGCCATTAACTTAAAGGTAAAATAATCTTCAGCAGGTAGCCACTGAATGCCAAATGTTTTAATCATTTCCTGTTCACATATATTCAAAATGCCCTTGTTCTCACAGTATTCCGGTGGTAGGTGACTTATTAATTCCCTTTGATTGCTGGCCCATTTACGAAGGTTGAATCCTCCCGCTTTCATCATATTAATTACCTCAACTTGTAGAAGTTTGGCAGTTGCCATATCATCAGCTCCGGTCAATAAATCGTCCACATAAAAATCTTTCATTGTTACGTCTGCTGCCATTGGCCAATTATTGCCTTCATCGACGGCCAGTTGCTGTAAGGTCCGTATTGCAAGATAAGGTGCGGATGTTGTACCGAAGGTGACGGTCTTCAATTCGTAGTCTTGAAGCTGCTTGGTTACTGGATGTCTCCAAATGATTCTTTGGAAAGGCCTTTGTTCTGGATGAATGAAGATCATTCTATACATCTTCTCAACATCTGCCACATTATTTTGAGATATACCAAAAATAAAATTTTGAAAGTGTCCGAAAAAGTTTTATTCTTATTAATAATACTATGTTGTATATCAAATTAAAGCCTTACTAAAACAGAAGAAATTGGCACTACTTTCAGCTTTCTATGTCAGGTAGGTTTTTAACTAGAGCAATTTGAAGATTTCAAAATTTTTCTAAATTTTGAGTTTTTCGGTTTTTTGAAAATTTGTAACAAAAAAACTAGAAGTCAAAAAAATTTGAAAATTTGGTCTTTTCTTAGTTACCACTAGAAGAACACATATAAAAAAATGAGTGTGCGTAGGACCACACTTTAGAAGTGTTAACTTCTATGGCTAGTCTAAATTTCCAAATCAATCTGAATACAGGACGATAAGGATTATTATATTTTATTTATGAAGATTCTGTTAAAGTTTATTTAATTGTTACATATATGCACTCACTCCAAAATGTGTTGCAATGTTTTGGAAATTAAACTATTTGTCTTAAACTTATCACACAAAGATCGGACGATGGATGACTAGGATAATGTAGTTTTTAGTAAAAATAGTAGCTAATATATAGTAATAAATACATAGTACATAGTTCATAGGAAATATGTAGTACATAGTAACCAGTACATATCGTCGGGTTGATGCAATAGTCACGAAACAGAAATTTTTGCTATTTTAAACATTGTACAACTATGCAAAAAAGTCATATTATATTCAGCCAAAGTCACGGATCTAAATTTTTATGGGAATCTACTGGATTCAATTTGAATTTTTTCAGAGCCAGTAAAATAAGTAAAATTAAGCGATTTATATTTATATCATAAACATAAATTCAAATATATGTTTCTACATTAAAGATCAGAAACTTAATGGCTGAGATAATTAACAAAGAAAACGAGCAGCTACGAAGTTTTTCAACACGCTTTTTGCGCGAAGTCAAACGCTTGGTCACCAAACCCATTCTCCTCTGCATTACTTATAAGTCATTACAGAAAACACTAATTAAAGAAGTATTTCCAAATCGACTTCCCACAGTAAATACTTGCGATTTTCCCTACTGGGATACTGCCCCAGCTATGTACGTAAAATACAGACGCGCAGTCGAATAGGCGAAACGCCGAAACGTATTCCATGTCGCCGAAAGCGATTAATCCAAGCAAAATATTTAAATATTGCAGCCATTTAGCTGGCTAGAGCATGGCAACTTTTAGTCGAGAGGTCCAGCAACAGACAGCAGCGATGGGCACGCGCATTTTTGGCTCGCACCCGTTTCTGGGCACTTGTTGGCTAGAGCATGGAAACTTTTGGTTGAGCTCCACTTACAAACAGCAGCGTATAATTATATGTGTGCGAGGCAAAATAGCCCGCGCTTGGTGGGAGGGATTGGGTTTGAATGTTGCAATGCAGAAGCTGCTCTCAGCATTCGTTTTATATTTTCGCGCCGCTCTCAAAATTCATGTCATATTCTCGCACGCCATCGCTGCTGTCTGTTACTGGACCTCGACTAAAAGTGCCCCAGATATGTAAGTAAAATTTGGTCGAGCTAGAGCGTGCCAGAAAATGTATGGACTTTGGTGCCAGCTCCAATAGTTATGTGTAATACATCGTTGGATAGGTATTTTAGAGCTGAATATAAGTTCCTTTGGCGCCTAGTTCGAAATTTTTGTCTGTTCTGAGTAATAAGGTCAAAACTCTACAAAGATAGAGTTTTTCATATCACCCTGTGTTCAGTCCACAGTCATCAAAATAATACCTAAAATACAATCCTATGTAAAAAGAATGGAGAGAAAATATACATATAAGACATAAAATAAAAATTACAATATATTAAAAATTTTATATAAAATTTTTTACATAAATGAATTAAAACTATGAATACTTAAATATTTAAACTTATAAATACTTAAACCTATACATAATTGAATTATATAATAAATACATTTACAATAAATCTTACAAATTTTCTTAAAACTAAAAAAGCAGCTACGAACCTGAAAATAAACAATGGTTAATGCTGTACAAAATAAATTTTATGATACCTCATACTCACCTGCTTCCAGGAATGACACCTAAAACGAAAACAGAATTAGTATACAGGCGAGCCTCGATTTACGTCGCCTCGATTTAAGTCGTTTCGATTTACGTTGTCTCGCTTTTTAATTCTCAGTTTCGATTTACGTCGGCAAAATTTCGATTTACGTCGGCATCTTGTTTTTGTGCATGAATATTTCTGCGAATTTCCTTCGTTCTTCATTCTTACTACCCGAAATGCCCATCTCTACTATAACGTGCCCAAGCATGCCCAATTTTTTTTGAAGAAATTTCTTTTCATCGCGGTGTAAAATTCATGGATATGTATTTCTACACGGGTTTAGGGTGGTTCAAAAATGACGAAAAATTTTCAAAAAAACATGCACCCCCCTATCTTTAAGTTCATTTAAAATGATGATTTTTGGCGGCAACCGGAGAATTTTTGATTGACACTAACCATTGCCGCCGAGCACATTTCGTTTTAGAGATTTACCATTGTATGTATACAAATATAACCAACGATAGGGGAGAATAGGGTAATGGGAGCCTATAAGAAAAACTTTAGATTAAAACCACATTTATTAAGAATCTTATAATTTTTTATTAGGAACTCTTACTTTGATTATTAAACTCTCATCTAATCACATCTTTAATAATTTCAGTTTTGTATTAAGGTACAATATCGATTTTACAAAAAAAGTCAGTCGCTCCGATTACCCGACACATATGGGTAATGAGAGCCTATTTACGCTCATACAGGTAATGAGAGCCTAAATGATTATTTTTGTCCGAAAGTTAAACTAAACATACCAATGAAACATACTTTAAATTAAACAGTTAACAGTACAAAGCCTGTCTATAAAATAAACAAATAAAAAAACAACATATCAAACAAAACAAAGTTTTCAACTCTCAATTATTCAAAAGAAATAAAAGCTGCAAATTGTCACTGCCAGAACATTCTTTTTCTACGCCTCTTGTAGAATACGAGCATTCTGATATTGCTTTTAGACACGGAATTGCGGGCATTCCGCACCCGTGTGGAATATTCATTCCATCACTTGTTATGGAATGACTACTAGGGGCGACATCTGTTGCTCAAAAGCCAAGAATATGATGGTGTTTGTTTCGTCAATGAGGATCTAATTCCTAATTGACTGGGTCCTTAGTGTAGCGGAATCTGCAAAAAAATATAAATTTCCAGTGAACAATAAAAAACGCAAATAACCTTAGTTCACAATTTCTGGTATATTACCCTTGTTCTTCTTTCAATCTACATATGTACACGTAATAATTTCTTAATATTATCAATTCCTAACATTATTATAACTATAAATAAATTCAAATTTCGCAAAACTAAATACAATTAATTAAACTGAAAAGGGCTCCAAACAAATGTAATCAAAAAAAAATAAGCATAAAAACAAAGTTCCATTCATAGAAACCATAAATATTGAATTCTTTGTTTGGTTCCTTTATTTCGCACTAAGACGGGTTATTTATTCCTGGTTTATAATGCAGCGCTTCTGCTATATTGCGGTTTATTTGACGAATTTAATAAATTCTAAAATGCATTTCATAAATATAATTCAATTTTCGTGGTTTACAGCCTTAATGCAGCGTGTTTATTCGTTTTTGTTCGCTATTTCTGCATGAAAATCTATTCTAACACTAAAAACTAATTCATTTTAACGTCGCGGTATATTTCATATATTCGATGTATTCTAAAATAAGGTTCTTCGTTGCTTTCTGGACATGTAATTCATTTTTATTTTGATAAATTCATCGCAGGCAATGGAACATAATTATTTTTGTAATAGCAGCATATTTCTTTCCTTCTATTACGGTTATTTCATATTTAATATCAATTCCGATGCAAGTCGCAATTATCTTTACCGTTATTTATTGAAAAATTGACGCGAACGAGGGGAGCGGGTTATTATGGATAAATCTTACGTATGGGATGAAATTTTAATTTTTTAATTTTATAAATGTTTGTGTTGTTAGAAAAATGTGTTTTGTGTTGTTAGAAAAATTGTGTTTTTGGTGTATGTCTCTAATTTCCAACGTTGAGCAAATCATAAGGGCAAAGGAGTTTCTTAGAAGAATGCTCTACTGAGCAGGACTCTTCTAAATTACCTCTGCTAGTGGCCGGTGCAAGAAGAAAAAGTTTTAGCTCTAGGACACTGATTATATAGTGTTGATTTATAGTATATCCATAAAAATGTCAGCCCAGTATTTTTATAGTGCCATCTAGTACCAAGTAGTTTATTTATTTTTGTGTATTTAAATTATATAAGCTGCGTTCCATTTTGACAGGTGTGGTTTTTTTGTGGTTTAATTTTGTTTATCTTGTCTATTGTTGATTTAAGTTGTGGAAATTTTTCCTGGGCTATGGAGTTGATTTTTTTGGTTATTGTTGAAAATTTTTGTTGTCTAGTTCGATGCCTCCCTAAAGCTGCGGCGAACATTCTCCCTCCCGTTGAACAATCCTGTTCAACCGTTGCTTCAAAACACCTTTCTTATGGTAGTGGAAAAAGATCAGCCTACCATCCTTCTTCACCTTAAGTCTTACTTGGTACTTTTGTGGGAGGTTGAGTGTTTTTTCCCCATATTTTGACCGCTGGATAGCTTCCAAGTTAATTCGTCTGAGGACCTCACGGGTTAAGAAAATGTCGATCCCTTCTCTCGTGACAAACCGTTGATGTGTGTTGTCGATCCGGTCTCTAAATTCCTTGATGGTAGTGGTTGGCCTTAAGATGTTTAACATGATTTCTTTAGCTCCATTTATAATCGCTGGCTGGGACACCGATGGCTTGGTGTGTATGGTGATATCCTTCAACTTCATGGCTGGATGGACCTTAGCCTTTGGATTAGAATTGGTAGCCTGGGATGTAGTTGCATGCGCTTCTCTTGGTGGTACCTCGTTGACCTTCACAGGGCTCGGATCAGCGTAAAATTCGGGGTCCGCTTCGTGATGGGTTGAAAAGAATATCTCTTCCGATAGCATTAACACGTCTTCGTCGTAATCCATCTAGAAAAAACGAGCTTACAAGTTATTTCTACTTAAGGGGTTAACACAGCACAACACTGAAGACAAGATACTTTTGTTAGTAAAAGGGGACTAGGATGTGTCTAAAGGAAGACGGGATAACTTTGATATTGGGCGTCTCAATATATTTGTTTGAGTTTTTATTTGCGCTACTCTTATAAGGCCATCGGCCCCTGGATAGACTTCTTCTACGATGCCTAGAGGCCATTTCGCTGGTGGCGTATTTTCGCTAGTAACAAGTACTACATCTCCAATTTCGATGTTTTTTCTTTCATGCTGCCATTTTGGTCTTGTTTGCAGTTGGTGGAGATAGTTCCTTGACCATTGCTTCCAAAATTGATGAATTTTTTGTTGCAAATACTTCCAACGTTGAGTAATTGTTACCTTTTCTGTGTAATCCGGTTCTGGCAACGTATTTACTGCTTGACCCATTAAAAAATGTCCCGGCGTGAGTATCTCTGGATTACTTGGATCTGTACTAATATAGCATAGCGGTCTTGAATTAAGAATGGCTTCTATTTGGGTTAATACTGTTGAGTATTCTTCATATGTGCTATGTGCATATCATCGTTCCTAAACTTCTGCGTAGATGGTATTTTACAGATCGTACACCTGCTTCCCATATTCCTCCGAAATGTGGAGCTGCTGGTGGATTGAAATGCCAATTGATAGAATGGTGAACCAACTGATTTCTTGCTTCCTGCGTTGCATTTGTTATTGCACATTTTAGCTCCTTATCTAATGTTGATTTGGCTCCAACAAAATTAGTGCCGCAATCGGAATAAATATCAGTACAGAGTCCTCTCCATCTCCTGGCTATAAATCTCCGTAAGGCTGCGATGAAGGCGTCGGATGTTAATGCTGATACTAGTTCAATGTGCATGGCCTTGGTTACCATGCACACAAAAATGCACAAGTAAGCCTTTAATAATTTTGCTTTTCTGCATGGTGATGCCTTTATGGTCACTGGTCCAGCGTAGTCTATGCCTACCTTGCTAAATGGTTTCGCAATATTAACCCGAGCTTCTGGCAAATTACCCATTAATTGTTGTCCAGTATCCTTTCTAAATCTAAAACATTTGATGCATTTGTATATTCTAGTGGAGATGGCTCTTCGTGCGTCTAAAATCCAATATTTGTTTCGGCTAGTAGCAAGTACTAAGGAAGTTCCTCCATGCAGAGTATCTTGATGTAATTGATCAATTATAAGTTCCACTATGTGATGAGTCTTTGGTAGAATGATAGGGTGTTTTTGATCGTAGGCTATGGTTGCATGGCAGAGACGTCCCTTCATGCGTATAACTCCTTGGGTATCCAAACATGGTGTCAACTGCAACAACTTGCTCTTTTTGGATATAGATTTACCTTGACTTAAACTACCATACTCATCCGGAAAGCATGTTCGTTGAATTTGCCTTAAAATTATCTGCTCCGCCTTGCGTCGTTCTTCACTAGAAATGAACCCAATTTGTTTTTGTGATGGATGTTTGCAGTTTTCGATGAAGCGAAGTAATAACGCAATGATTTTGACTGTTTTCCTAAATGAGGAGTAACGATTGAGAATATTGTCTTGAGCTTCAAGAACAAAATTGGCTGTTTGTTTGACCATAGCTTCCAAAGTTGTTGTTTCTTCACACCGTTTAAATTTTGGCCAGTATTCTTGAGATTTCGCCAACCAAGCTGGACCATGCCACCATATGTCCTTAGATAGCAGATCTTCCACAGTTGTACCTCTGGACGCAATATCAGCTGGATTCTCACTAGTGGGCACGTGTTGCCAAGTTTCAAATTTAAGACTTTCCTGGATTTCAACAACTCGATTCGCGACGTATGTTTTCCATCGTGAAGGGTGCTCTTTAATCCACTGTAAGACGATTGTAGAATCCGTCCAAGCAAAAATAGGAACGTTGTTCAACTCCATGTCTGCCACGGTGGTTTTAATAAGCCGTGCAAGAATTACTGCCCCATTAAGTTCTAATCTTGGAATGGTGGTTGGTTTGGTGGGTGCCACTCTGGTCTTGGCAGTTAGTAATGTGGCTGAGATACTCCCGTCTTCTTGGATTACTCTTATGTAAAGAACCGCCGCATACGCTCTTGATGACGCGTCACTAAACCCATGAAGCTGGATGCTAGATTTAGTTGTATATTTAATCCATCGAGGTATCCTAATCCGAGGCAAATTACTTAGGTCGTCCTTGAATTTCTTCCACTGCTGAACAATGGTTAATGACGCTGGATCGTCCCAAGCACACCCCGTTATCCACATAAGCTGCATCAAAATTTTCGCGACTGCTATAACTGGAGCTAACCAACCAAGTGGGTCGTATAATGAAGCGATTTCTGATAATATCGTGCGTTTTGTGTACAGGTTTGGAACTGGTTTAGCCATTAACTTAAAGGTAAAATAATCTTCAGCAGGTAGCCACTGAATGCCAAATGTTTTAATCATTTCCTGTTCACATATATTCAAAATGCCCTTGTTCTCACAGTATTCCGGTGGTAGGTGACTTATTAATTCCCTTTGATTGCTGGCCCATTTACGAAGGTTGAATCCTCCCGCTTTCATCATATTAATTACCTCAACTTGTAGAAGTTTGGCAGTTGCCATATCATCAGCTCCGGTCAATAAATCGTCCACATAAAAATCTTTCATTGTTACGTCTGCTGCCATTGGCCAATTATTGCCTTCATCGACGGCCAGTTGCTGTAAGGTCCGTATTGCAAGATAAGGTGCGGATGTTGTACCGAAGGTGACGGTCTTCAATTCGTAGTCTTGAAGCTGCTTGGTTACTGGATGTCTCCAAATGATTCTTTGGAAAGGCCTTTGTTCTGGATGAATGAAGATCATTCTATACATCTTCTCAACATCTGCCGTCATTGCTACTTTGTGCTTTCTCCATTTTAATAGAGTTGCAAACAATTTTGGCTGTAATGTAGGTCCCTTTAGAAGGTAATCATTCAATGATTTGCCATTCGAAGTTTTACACGATGCATCGAATACCACTCTTAACTTTGTGGTAGAGCTCTCCTTGAAAACAGCATGATGCGGAATATAATAATGTTGTTTTGGTTCTGCTATTGGATCTAACATCTCCATATGCTGCAGTTTGATATATTCGTCGAGACATGTTGCATAGTCGCTTGCTAACGTTGGATTTTTCCTAAACTGTTTTTGGAGGGCTGTATACCTGGCTAAGGCTTGTGGTCGTGATTCACCTAAATTCGGAGTTTTATTATTCGTGAATGGTAGTTTGACTTGATATTGACCATTGCTAAGGCGTTCATGAGTAGTTTTAAAAATCGTTTGACAAGTGAGCTCCTCATCTGTAAGCATTGGTTGTGATGGGTATTCCTCTATTTCAAAGAATTGTTTCAACTGCTGATTTAGATCGGTTTCAGTTGTAGCAACGAGTGAAGTGGCTTCTCGATGCAAGTGATTGGTAGTCGGTCCTACTAATATCCATCCAAATATGGTATTGATTGCCACAGGGGAAGCCTTGCTTCCTTTCACAAGTCCAGGTTGAATAATTTGGGCATAAACATTTGCTCCTAGTAAAGCGTCAATTTTCCCGGGATTCCAGTACATTGGGTCCGCTAACGTTAGACCCGAAATATGATTTAAACCTCCCTTTGGAATTCGTTGCCTTGGTAAGAGATCAGTAATTGTCTCTAATATGAAAAAGTTTTCTTTAACTAAAGGTCCTGTTAATTTCCTTGACTGCAGTTGTAGAATTGTTTCTTGACATGAGCTAGCTGCAGGATTACTGCCAACACTTATGATCGACATGGCAGTAGGTATGCATTCAGCACCTAATTTATTGCATGCTTCCTCTGTGAGGAACGAAGATTGAGAGCCTGGATCTATCAGGCATCTTAATGTGGTAGCTTGACTTGATCCATATTTAGCGGTTACTAGTGCGGTGGACAATAATGCACGCACCTTTTGCGTTGTTACGAAGGCTTGAGTGATTTGTTGCTTGTTTGCCGGCAGGTTATTCCCTGTTAGTTGACCTTCTGATATGAAGTCCTTTGTATTGCCTTTCCTATTTGTAGGATGTGAAGTAGTGGTTTCATTGCTATTGTCTTGATGCAATGATGTGTGATGACGTTGTTTGCATTTGAAGCAACTATGCTTGCTGTCACACTTTGCTTGACTATGACGCCTTGAGAGGCAGTTGAGACATAGATGTGCTGATATAATAACGTTTCGTTTTTCCTCTGGTGTCATGCTTTTATATTTGTAACATTGTAGAACAAAGTGTCTACCCTTACATGCTGGGCATCCCTTTTCCCTTGTGGCATGAAACGATGCCGTTTTTTGTTTGACTTGATCTGGTTTGACTTGTGTAGATTTAGATCTTACCGCGTCAGCAATAGACTCGAGTACCTTTAACCGTGTATTTAAAAATGATTTGAATTCATCGAGGCTGGGTAAATCTTCGTTGGTCCCTTGCTCTTCCTCCCACAGTTTTAAAGTATGGAAGTGAAGTTTTTGTACTAAAATATAAATTAATAGTACATCCCAAGAATGCGTATCTATCTTGAGACTATTTAATTGTTGTAAACACTCTTCCGAAGTGTCTATTAAAGATTTAATTCCCTTCGTAGTTTCCATATTTATTTTGGGTTGATTGACCAATCGCTTTAATTGATGATTTACTAGAATACGAGTATTTTCGAATCGTGCCTTCAGCTTGTTCCAGGCCGGCAAATAATCAGCATCTGTAGTCGGTGTGTGGCGCAATACCTTTTCTGCTTCTCCTATCAGACATGATTTTAAATGATAAAGTTTTTGAACGGGGGAGAGTTTTGCATTGTTGTGCACTAATGACGTAAACATATCACTGAAGGATCTCCACAAGTCGTATTCACCATTAAATTTTGGTAGTGAAATCCGTGGTAAGGATGTTTCCTGATGGACCGTTATAGCTGTGACTGGCTCAGTAGAAGGGGGTTTGACAGGTGTATCTTCAACTCTGAGTTTACGTAGTCCTTCAGTTAACTCACTCAAATAATCGGAATATTTTGCCTCTGTATAATTATAATAATCTTCTGCTATGTACTCTGGTTCTGGATCTTTATTCGTGGATTCTTTGTCAGGCTGCTCATCGTAATACATTTGCATTATTTGCATATCCAAACTGCTGTATTGTTCCCATAATTGCTTTAAATCAGCGCTACGTGTCTCGTAGAAACCTTGAGTACGTTTAACGATCGCCGTTTTCTTCCCATTTTCAATTAATCGTTCGATTCTTTCCCTTAACACGCGTTCTTGCGTCAATAACCTTTTGAAACTTGACATTGTCTAACCGTTAAAAAAAATACGAGGGTGCGAAGAATTGATGCGTGTGCTTAATAAACTGAAATTGTGAACGGGTTATTTACTGTTCCTGGATGGAACCACCAAAAAATGTTTCGTCAATGAGGATCTAATTCCTAATTGACTGGGTCCTTAGTGTAGCGGAATCTGCAAAAAAATATAAATTTCCAGTGAACAATAAAAAACGCAAATAACCTTAGTTCACAATTTCTGGTTTATTACCCTTGTTCTTCTTTCAATCTACATATGTACACGTAATAATTTCTTAATATTATCAATTCCTAACATTATTATAACTATAAATAAATTCAAATTTCGCAAAACTAAATACAATTAATTAAACTGAAAAGGGCTCCAAACAAATGTAATCAAAAAAAAAATAAGCATAAAAACAAAGTTCCATTCATAGAAACCATAAATATTGAATTCTTTGTTTGGTTCCTTTATTTCGCACTAAGACGGGTTATTTATTCCTGGTTTATAATGCAGCGCTTCTGCTTTATTGCGGTTTATTTGACGAATTTAATAAATTCTAAAATGCATTTCATAAATATAATTCAATTTTCGTGGTTTACAGCCTTAATGCAGCGTGTTTATTTGTTTTTGTTCGCTATTTCTGCATGAAAATCTATTCTAACACTAAAAACTAATTCATTTTAACGTCGCGGTATATTTCATATATTCGATGTATTCTAAAATAAGGTTCTTCGTTGCTTTCTGTACATGTAATTCATTTTTATTTTGATAAATTCATCGCAGGCAATGGAACATAATTATTTTTGTAATAGCAGCATATTTCTTTCCTTCTATTACGGTTATTTCATATTTAATATCAATTCCGATGCAAGTCGCAATTATCTTTACCGTTATTTATTGAAAAATTGACGCGAACGAGGGGAGCGGGTTATTATGGATAAATCTTACGTATGGGATGAAATTTTAATTTTTTAATTTTATAAATGTTTGTGTTGTTAGAAAAATGTGTTTTGTGTTGTTAGAAAAATTGTGTTTTTGGTGTATGTCTCTAATTTCCAACGTTGAGCAAATCATAAGGGCAAAGGAATTTCTTAGAAGAATGCTCTACTGAGCATGACTCTTCTAAATTACCTCTGCTAGTGGCCGGTGCAAGAAGAAAAGGTTTGAGCTCGAGGACACTGATTATATAGTGTTGATTTATAGTATATCCATAAAAATGTCAGCCCAGTATTTTTATAGTGCCATCTAGTACCAAGTAGTTTATTTATTTTTGTGTATTTAAATTATATAAGCTGCGTTCCATTTTGACAGGTGTGGTTTTTTTGTGGTTTAATTTTGTTTATCTTGTCTATTGTTGATTTAAGTTGTGGAAATTTTTCCTGGGCTATGGAGTTGATTTTTTTGGTTTGTATGGGCTGTGAAAAGCCTATTAGAATGCTCAATGGATGGCTACAACGTGTAATTCCAGAAAAACAAATTCTTACACTTCACTTTAAATATTTTTATTTGTTAAAAATAAACTCGACAATTCATATACAAACTTCCACCTTAATACTAAAAATTCTCTTAAAAAAATACAGTTCAAATTTTAATTTTATTTACAATTTGATATGAACTTAGTTCCGATGAATAGTTTTCAATCCAATATCAACTCCTTGTTCCAATTCTGCGTGTGATCTATGGCTGCCACTTGCTTGTTTAACTAAAATTCAAATAACTTTAAAGTTTTATTAGGGTTCGGGAATGTAAAACAAAATATCCCGAGTCAAAAACCTTCGAGATGTCTAGGATATGCGGAAAGGCGTCAAAGACCGACCTTCTGGATAGGATAGGGAATATAAATATTGTTAGATAAATCCTGAGTCAAAAAACCTACAGGATTTTCGAGTAGAAATATTATTAGATAAATCCTGAGTCATAAAACCTACAGGATTTTCGAAAGGCGTCATAAACCGACCTTTTTTTGGATGGAGATCACTAGCCTCAGCTTGGGTCTTCTAGCTCATAGCACGTAGAAGATCAGATTGTGATCTGAGTTTGTGCCCAAAATGCTCTGATATTTATTTGCAATTTCACAATAGATCAGTCGAACTTAGTGGGGAGTTTCGAATTCCCACTCTCCATTGTGAATAAAGTTTATTTGTGTGTATTTGTGTCGCTGACATCGACTGTCAGAATGTCAGCCGGGTAAGTGTTTATTTTATGTTTTTAAACGAAAATTAATTTATTGTATATATTTTATATATTTTTAGATGCCTGGGAAGTTGGGGCTGGCGATCGAGGCAACTTTTAGAGTTTTTAGTGTTGTCAGGTATGTATTATTTTTTTTATAAGATTAATTCTTTTTTATAAAGTTTGTTTACTTTTAGGATCCTGAACATTCTCCGGGGCCTTGAAGCGTTGGCTTCAAAATTTTTTGTGTTTTTTTTTTGTTTTTGTTAGAATAAGGTTTATTATTATCATTTGTTGTTGTTTTGTTTTTTCTAATAAAGTTCTAGTTTAAATTCATATATTGGTATTGGTTATTTATTTCGATCTTATTTGTTGGTTATTATTTTTTTTTTGGTTTCAGAAGTTTTTTGACCTTGGAGGTATGCTATGCATTTCCTTTCCTTGTTGAACGTAAAACGCAGGGTTCCTTCTTGGATTTTCGTTCGGTAAGCCCCTTTTACCCTTAGAATTTTATCCCAGAGCAGTTGGAGGTGTATAATTTTATCCCATAACGATGGCTCGATGGTTAGATTTGGTGGTGGGTGGCTTTGCTGAGGTTGAACTTGTTTGGCTAGATTCAAGCTAACATCAGAACCAAGTGGGCTTTTAAGTTGTCCTTGATTTGATTTCATATACGCTGCTGTCTGCGGTGTAGGTCCGCCACGAAACTGATTAATAGCAGCCGCCGTTATTAGTGGTGAATTTATAACCTGTGAACTAAAATTTGCGATTTGTCGTTGCGGCGGTGCTGTTGACGGTGCTGGTCCACCATGACCACCAAATATACCAGCTGCAGCCTGAAGTCCGTCGCTCTGTGTCGCTCCAGCCGCTGTTGGTCCTCCGAGGAATGCACCTTGTCCACCAGCGGAATTTGAATAGTTATTATTATATTGTAGTGGCGGTGGTGCTTGCTGTGCTGGATACAAGTTCATATATTGCTGTCCGTAGGGTTGTCCAACAGATGCTGCTGCTGCTATAGCTGCAACGTTACTCTTGGATCCGATTGCTCCAATTTGCTGTGAGGATGACTTTACAGAAGCCGACATCAGCGAATTCGAGCTGGAAGATATCAGTATAGTGCTAGGATTGTTCAGCTGTTGAGATTGATTGAACGGAGTCTGTACAGCCCCGCTCATACGGAATTGTGAAGTCAAACTGGGATACATGTCTGGCGCCGGCGCCGTTAGCATATTAGGTAGAGTTTGCATGTATGCACTGTACGGACCACTGCCCGCTGTGCAGTAATGTCCTGGGAACTGCGAGAACTGTGATCTGCCGGCTTCGTTTTGGAATGGCGAAGGCATTGGAGATGAATTAAATAGTACTGCCGGTGGACTAGGTATCGTAGGCATTGCACCAAACTGCGACGGCTGGTAGAACGGCTGCGGTGCCTGATGTAGCTGTGTTGTTCCCTGCTGCATTGCAGGTGGAGCAGAGTGTCCTAGTCCGGATTGATGCATCTGCTGCTGTGTTGGCTTACCTTTACAAACATTTCCATTACTAGACGACAAAGCTTCGGCTGCATGCTTTAACGCTAGATTACTCTGGGTATTTGCTTGATGTTGAGCTTGTGATCCAACGACATGTTGGGGGCTAGGACTATAGCCACTGTTTTCTGCATCTTGTTGATTAGCACTTGCGTTTCCAACAATTACGGTATCTTTATTCCCAAAATGTGGATCGAGACTGGGGTCAAACGTATTCGCATACGATGGTGGTCCGAGAGAAGATAGAGAACGTTGCATATGAATATTACCATGGGCGGCATGGGCAGCTGCAGCAGCAACCGAAAAGTGTTGTAGATGCTGCTGATGTTGGGAAGTAACAAAACTCGAACCTAAATGGGACTCAGTATCGTTTTGTGCAACGCCTGCGTGCTCCAGTACTGTCGGCGTAGGAGGAGAGCTTTCCCAAACTTTCTTCACACTTGCTATCTTCATATCGAGATCAGCGGTTGAATGCGATATTGTATTCTGAGACGTCGACGAATGTATCACAGATGAAGATATTGGCAGACATAATCCAGCTTTTGTCGCTGACGCTGTACTCTTGTCCTCCGTTAAATGACTGAATTCTGTGTCGAAGGTGAACCCAAGTTTCATGTCCTTATCATAAACTGATTCGGTTTTATCGAATGTCATCTGTGAGAGAGCAGTAGTTATAGCTTCGTGTTGGCTATGTGATGGGTGTTGTTGGTGTTGCGATTGTTGGTGTTGTTGTTGTTGTAAATCAACTGTCATATGGCAGTTGTTGACTTGGATTGATGGCGCGGTGTCTCTCACTTTTCCGGATAGGATCCACCCCAAAAAGGTATTTTGTGCAATAGGTGATCCTTCACAACTGAGCATTAGTCCCTTTTTGATTATGTCACCGTAAACATCTGCACCCAACAACATGTCAATTTTTGTGGGGCGATCGTACCAAGGATCGGCTAATGCTAGCTGCTTTAGGTGATGCCAGTCTCTTTGGTGTATTTCTCTTGATGGGAGCAAATTGGTTATTTTGTTCATTACGAGTGCGTCCATATTTAGTTTGAAGTTATCGTTGTAATTCGACTTAAGAGTTAGATGGACTAGTCCCTTGACATTACCGGCGTTTATTACTCCGACTCCGTTTATTTGTGCCCATATTGGTTCCCTTTTTAGTCTGAGTTTCTGTGCCACGTATTCTGTTATCAACGAGACTTCTGATCCTGGGTCGATTACTGCTCTCACCTTTAGTTCATGACCAGTGTCAGATCGAAGCTTCACTATGGCAGTTGCCAATAAAGTCCGATTTCCTGTAGGGCCACTGCTTACCGTCAATGAATTCAAGCTGCATGCTTGAGGATTGGACTTAGAGGAGGATGAAGATGAGTCGTTCTGATTACAGGATTGCTCTACTGCGAGATTACATTTGATTTTGTTCCCTTCTGCCGAGCGATGTAATAAGGAGTGGTGTCGTTGGTTGCAGTGGTTGCATGTGTGTCGGCTTGGACATTGAGCCATCAAGTGCCCATGGCTTAAACAATTAACGCACAACGCCTTTGACTTTACGAAATTCATTTTTTCTGACCCCGATAGTTTAAAGAACTTCTGACACTGTCGAACATGGTGACTGTCTCGACAGTAGCTGCATGTTTGATTATTTGTAACGTGTAATGATTGCGACGTAAGCCTTGATGAAAACCCTCTGTAATTATTACTTGCTGATGGTCCTTTCTGTGCGACGGCTTCTAAAGTCCTGAAACGTCCTTCCATAAATTCTCTCAAAGTTTCCCACGATGGTATTGTTGTCTCTTTGCTTATACTTTGCTCCCATAGTTGATGGGTGCCTGATGGGAATTTTTGGACTATCGTATAAATGATCACAGCGTCCCAGCTTTCGACCCTTATTCCTAAATTGAACAAGGCTAGTAGACACTCGGTGGTAACGTCCATTAAATTCTTTATTCCTTGTGCAGACTCGGTCGTCACTGTGGGCTGAGAGAAAAGCAATTTCAGTTGCGCATTGACCAATACTCGCTTGTTGTCGTATCTATCCACTAGAAGTTTCCACGCAGGATCATAGTTATCATTGGATACATGAACTTGGCGTAACAGTCCTTCAGCTTCTCCGCTTAAATGCATTTTTAAATATTGTAGTTTTTGTGCCTTTGATAAACTATGGTTCTCGTGGATTAAACTAGTGAATAGATCGTGGAATGTTGTCCATTTCTGATAATCTCCCGAGAATTTTTCTAAGGAAATTTTTAGCAATTTGATGAACACTTCCTTGTTGGGTAGAGGCAATTCGTTGAAGCTCTCAGAATGTTCTTGCGGTTGTGGTTCTGATTCTGTTTTGTGATATTCTTTTTCGAATCGGGTTTGTATTGCGGCATAATTTGAATAAAAGAATTCCTCCATGTCAGAGTACCAGTCCTCTGTGAGATACACATGCGATAAATTCGTCGAATCCGCAGGTTCCCGAATTTTCTCCACCAGGATGTCGGTATGCGCTTTCTGGAATTTGTTGAATAAGTCCTGGAAGTCTTGTAGGCGTTTTTTATAATATGAGGGTGTTCTTCGATCCGCTCCATCCTTTTTGTAATTTGTCATAAATTTTTCCAGGAGCTCCATACGAGCTACTTGAGTATTTAGTAACTGCTCCATTGCGATTGTTTCTTATCCACTTTGATTTTTATAATCTATTTTTCTAAAATTCACGTTGCACCATCCGGCTCGAAGGACCAAAAAATGTATGGGCTGTGAAAAGCCTATTAGAATGCTCAGTGGATGGCTACAACGTGTAATTCCAGAAAAACAAATTCTTACACTTCACTTTAAATATTTTTATTTGTTAAAAATAAACTCGACAATTCATATACAAACTTCCACCTTAATACTAAAAATTCTCTTAAAAAAATACAGTTCAAATTTTAATTTTATTTACAATTTGATATGAACTTAGTTCCGATGAATAGTTTTCAATCCAATATCAACTCCTTGTTCCAATTCTGCGTGTGATCTATGGCTGCCACTTGCTTGTTTAACTAAAATTCAAATAACTTTAAAGTTTTATTAGGGTTCGGGAATGTAAAACAAAATATCCCGAGTCAAAAACCTTCGAGATGTCTAGGATATGCGGAAAGGCGTCAAAGACCGACCTTCTGGATAGGATAGGGAATATAAATATTGTTAGATAAATCCTGAGTCAAAAAACCTACAGGATTTTCGAGTAGAAATATTATTAGATAAATCCTGAGTCATAAAACCTACAGGATTTTCGAAAGGCGTCATAAACCGACCTTTTTTTGGATGGAGATCACTAGCCTCAGCTTGGGTCTTCTAGCTCATAGCACGTAGAAGATCAGATTGTGATCTGAGTTTGTGCCCAAAATGCTCTGATATTTATTTGCAATTTCACAATAGATCAGTCGAACTTAGTGGGGAGTTTCGAATTCCCACTCTCCATTGTGAATAAAGTTTATTTGTGTGTATTTGTGTCGCTGACATCGACTGTCAGAATGTCAGCCGGGTAAGTGTTTATTTTATGTTTTTAAACGAAAATTAATTTATTGTATATATTTTATATATTTTTAGATGCCTGGGAAGTTGGGGCTGGCGATCGAGGCAACTTTTAGAGTTTTTAGTGTTGTCAGGTATGTATTATTTTTTTTATAAGATTAATTCTTTTTTATAAAGTTTGTTTACTTTTAGGATCCTGAACAGGTTATTGTTGAAAATTTTTGTTGTCTAGTTCGATGCCTCCCTAAAGCTGCGGCGAACAGTGTTATTCTTTTTATTTATTAATTAATAAATTAAAGGAAAAAAAGAAATATTTCAATAATAAACAATCAAAGATGTTCCGCTAGACCATTTTTGCTTTAAATAAACAATTCAATTATTAAATTACAGAACATAATTAGTATATTCTATAACAAGTTTAAAGATGGTTTGGGAATTATTTACAAACAATATCATTGATATTTACTTTTTATAATTATTTTGGATAGTTAAAATTGTTACGAATGAGCACTACTAATATGTTATTTAGGGTTAAAATATCTTGCTGTGCTTTATGCATTTTGACAATAGCTTTACATTAGGTAGGTACGTTTTTGTTTACAAAATAATAATAAAATCTATTTTAGAGGCCTAGAAAAAGTATAGTCTGCAACACGTTTTGAATGGCATATTCCGCACTTGTGGACCGCCTTCCACTTGTGCGGAATATGCATCATTTCAAACTTGTTACAGAATATACTATTGTGTGCCCATTTTCCACAACTTCTGCAGCGGTACCCACATCTCCCCGCTTTTTCCAGTATCTAAACAAATTGCACATAATGTTTCCTCTTCTGAGTATTCTGAGTCATCGTCGCAAATGACATTTTCATCTACTTGATCAACAGATGAATCTTCATCTTCGCTTATGAATAAATATTTTTTTGCTTTCTTAGCCCTTTTGTTTCTAGTTGTAGTTTTCTTGCTTTTAATCTCTTCAAATTTGGTAGGTTTCTTTTTGTTACGTTTTCCTTTGACACATTTTCCTTTGATACATTTACCCTTGGCACAATTTTCTTTATTACAGTTTCCTTTATTTTTCTTATTTTCTTTCTCAGCTCTTTTCCTCTTCTTTTCTTCAAATAGTGCTTTCATTGGTGTACTTGTTAAGATTTCTGAATGCTGTTTGTTCCTCAACGTTTTCTCCTCATTAGAGACAAGTTGTGTTGGCGGTATACTTACAATGGAGACAATATTAGCAAAGCCAGTCACTGTTCGATTGTTATCAGTATTGACTACATTCAATTTGGAAGGAGTTACCTGCGGTGATGGCTGCAGTGCAGATTTAGATGTGGATGGTATAGCAGTGACGTTAGTTGGCTGCTGTTGGGTGATTTCCATGGGCAGAGAACTGGCTTCTTCATCAATAAAGTCATCATCGCAAAAAACGCCAGGGTCCATGGGGTATATTCCCGTTGCTTTGAAGCCAGAGACACCTTTTTCTATTGAAGCTACTCTGGTGTAGGGTTTATTAAACCATCCAGCTATGTCGTACGGTGTAATTTTTACCAAATTTCTTGATTTTATGTATAAGTTGCAATCTTTATTGTAAGCTGTTTTAAGAGGTCCATAAAAAGCAACGTCAAGAGGTTGTAGACGGTCGGATGTATGTGGTGGAATGGTAAGCATTATAACGTGGTTCTCTTTTGCCAACTTCCAAGCTTCGAGAGTAGCGTGACTGTTGTGATTGTCTAAAACTAGCAAAATAGGTTTTTCAGCAGTAGGTTTAGTATGTTTTATAAAATGACATAACCATGAAACAAATATATTTTCGTTGGTCCAGCCATTATGAGAACATTTGTAAACTGCACCCATCGATCCATTTTTTTCCAGTTGTGGTGAGTGACTTTGTCGAGGAAATATAAAAAGTGGAGGAATGAAAGACCCAGAAGCACTCATAGCACATATCACAGTAATGGTCTTGCCTCTTTCCCAAGAAGTTACAGATCCAACGCGTTTCCGTCCTTTGGGAGCTATTATATTATAAGTTTCTTGGACCGTCGTAATGCCAGTCTCATCTACGTTGTAAATCATATTAGGTTCGAAATTGTGTTGCGCCATCAATCTCCCCAAGTTATCAAAAAAAGCGTTACTTCAGCTTTATTAAACCCGAGGATTCTATTGATACTGATAGCTTCGGCCTTTCTAACACTCAAATCAGGATGACGTTGCAAAAATCCAATCAGCCAATCTTTTCCTGCAGTTTTATTGACTTGATTAAATCTTTTTTCAATACCCAGCTGTTTAGCCACCTCGTAACATACCTTGCGTAATTGTTCTCTAGTTAGGCCCTAAAATTTATTTGACATAGTTCGAAGATGGTTAGCCAAGATTTCTTCTTGCGCAGGGCTAAATACAGTATATCTTCCCAGCTTAGGCGGGTTTTTATAGCGACTATCGTTAGCATTTGCTAAATTATATCTCTTCTTTAAAGTGCTGTAAGGTATGCCAGTTTGCTGAGATACTTTGTACACTGAAATACCTCCTCTTCTGAGGATAGTCACGGCATTCTCTAATGTATCAACAGTCCAAGAAGCTTTTGTGGTTGTCCGATTTCTCTTACGTGGCATCTAAAATAAAAAGAAAATATCTGTAGACATCTCAAATCGTAGAAAATAATAATGGGGTAATAGGAGCTATGTCGGGTAGTGAGAGCCATGTGTAGGCTGCCATTACCCACTGCCCACCATTTTGAAAAGTAAAAACAAAATACGTAATCCTACTTTCAATGACATTTTAACCAATTGAACTAGTTAGTCAATCAATCTAGGTATGTAATAAGCATAAACTAAATAAAATGAGAACACAACTTCGCACTTGCCTTGGGGATTGAAATCGACAGTTTACTATAAGCTCGGAGCGAAAAACACACAACCGTTTCTTGTGACTCAACGCATGGCACTAAAAGGCTTGTGGCGCCTCAAGTGAAGTTGCCGATGGTCGGCGGAAGCAGCCTAGCTCACACGATCGTGCTAAAGTGCATGCGTTCCGTTCAATCACAATAACTCCCATTACCTGACGGCTCTCAATACCCCACGCTCCCCTACTATACTTACCTGTTTTCCAGTAGGACTTCACATCTGAAATTAAAAAAAAAACATGAATTAATGAATTAAATACATAACAAATAGTTTTATGTTCAAAACCCCAATAAGTATGCAACAAAGTAAACAACATAAGAATTTATAAGAAAACAACAACATGTCAAATTAAAAGTTGCAAAAAAAAAATCATGAAATAATATAATTTGACTAAATATCATGCAACAAAATATTAAAGTACATCCTAATTAACATATATCATGCTTCGAAATAAATACAAATGGACAATTAATGCTATAATTATTACATGCAAAATGTAAACAACATAACCTACCTTGGTGAAAATTCTATCCAGCGCCCTACAACAACACATTATTCCCATGTGAAACCATTACACAAACACTAAAACTTCACTTGAATACACACACGTACCTGAACTACGCGAGCCAGGTATGAATACCCGAAATAAACCGCGACGTCGCGAACAACTTGTGACAGCGCGGAAACGTCAAACTTTATGCACTGACATACTATGATACATCAAATTGATGTAAAATTTTATGCGCGTTCGATTGGTGGTGCCAGAATGGCAAATTTATGTACTAGTAAAAAGATATTTAAATAAATATGTTTTTACATAAGAGTACATAAGAGGGAAAGAGAAGTGCAAGGAGCAGGAAGTGAGAGGGATGGAAATATTTATAAAATGGAGGAAATAAATTGTTCGTCGCCATTTTTTTTTGTGAAAAATTAAAATGCGAAAAACATAAATATTACTTACAATTTGATATAAATTTACATCTGAAAAATCAAGCGTGAATTTTTACAGCATAATTATGCTATTAAGGGACGCATATCATCTAAATTATTAATAATTGAAAAATATTCACATGTCGATAGTGCAGTTCGGCTAGTCCCTTTTTTTTCGAGCCTATATAAACAGAACATTTTCATAGGCTCGCTCTCTCGTCTTTCATCTTGTCCCAAGGAACTTTCTACGGTGTTAGTTCAGCGGAAAATTACTTTGGGTAAGTACACATACATACAACAAACAGTAGAGAACCATAATATGCCTAAAGGTTAAATTTGGTTCTAAAAAAGCCTGAAATATGCCTGAAGGTTAAATGTGGTTCTATATGCGTTTGCAACATTTTACACTACAATAAAAAATTCAACGTGGGAATCCGCAACTAACACCAAGACATTACACGACGGCTCCTTTTTTATATTATTATTTTTTAAATAAATTTTATAATTTTACTGAATAAAAACAAAACAAGTTTTAAGTATTAACCGAGTGTTATTATTTTACTTTGCTACCCAATTCCAAATTGCTACCCAATTCGAAATTTGTATTTCAGAAGTACATTAATTTGGGCCTGGGTATAAATCTTACAGCTAATATACATATCACGTATGCGATCAACCATTGATATTAATCGTACAGCTGATATTATATATTCACGTATGCAATTGAACATTGGTATGAAATCGTACAGCTGATATCATATATTCACGTATTGCGATTAAACACCCTGTATTTTTCAAATCGTATAACCTTTTCCCTTGAATTTCAAATGATGAAAAAAGAGCTCAAGTTCAACTTTAATGTCTATGGGATTAAATGTATGGCATATGCCTTTAATTAAGAGATTAATGGGTTTGTCATTTAGGTTAGAATAAGTATAAAACCCTTGTCTATTTTAGTTTTAAGTGTATTCATTAATTTGATTTTATTTTCTGCGCCTTTAACAAAAATTTTAATGAATTCATTTCTTCCTTTCACAAAATAGAAAACAACGCCTTCCTTTTTTATAAATCCTTCACACTCTTTGGTGTTTAGGGTTTTAGCTAATATAGGAGGCTGAAACTTTTCAGCGAAGTCCGAAGGATTACCATGAAAATTATTAGGTTCAGTATTACTTTGTCTGGTATTCGAGAAAAGGGGTTGATAATTAGGATTTACGTCGCCAAGATGTTTAAGCTTATTATTCATATTTAATTTTTCAATACTGTTACTGTTAGTTATACATTATCAATATATTTATTATTACTGCTAGCTCTACTATTAGAAATAAAATTAAAGTTAGTAGATCAGGATCTCTAACCTCACTGTCTTACTGTCTTTATCTAGATTTGCTTTGTCGATGATTACACCATGCGTTATTGGACTGTTGCCCTCCGCGTAGGAGCAGCTAGTCGGTTCCACAACCTCAATGTTGCCCCCATGGGTTTTTGAAATTTTGTTAACCACCAATTTAAATTTTTAAAGAGTCTATCCCTTCGGTTAGCCTCCTTTTTTTCTCTTCCATGCTGGGAGTCTGCTAAGGCTTGATGGGGAGCCCCGAATGGCCTCAGCCCTCAGAGCTGCTACGTGCCTTCCTTTACTGGTGTTCACTTTTCTTAACTTTGCGCTTTATTAAGGAAAAGAAAGAATAAATGTAGGATTTTTTTGGGGCTCACCAGGATTTTCTGGATTAAAAGACGGCAATTCTAATTTTACATTTTATTAAAAATTCAATTCAAACGTTTTAACTTCATACAAACTTCTTTCCTACTTCACTAATCAAGATCGACTACCTCCAAAAAAAAGTTATTTTCATATCAAATATTTGCTTTGCTAACTTCCGTCATTTCACTTGTTCTCTTGACGATAAACCGTTAATTTTTCGGTTGATTGATTGATTTGTGTGTGCATTATCCTACATAAATATCTCGATTACCTTTGATAAAGACTTTCGCAAGTCTAGGGAAATTAGTTTTACGATGAAATAATTTTTTTCCGATTTTAAAACTTCCCGAATTAAGACACACCACCGTTGTCCGTGACAATCAATTCCAACTTTTTCAAAACTTCAATTTCAAACGTCAGAATAAACTCAACAGTTATTTATTCATACAAACATGTATGTAGGTACAAAGGTTCTTAAATGTATAAGCTAATACTCGCCAGAAGGCAGACCGTAAAGTATAACAAGTTAATACTTAAGCAATAAGTTTATGTGTATATACAATATATACAATGTAATATTAGAGTGTTAGCTAGGTAACGGAGCCAGGGAGCCAGGTGAATAGGCTGACTCAAGCCCCTCGCAATTACAGGCCATGAAGTTCTCTCTTGAACTAATACAACCATAGCTGAAGTTAGTCCAAAAAATTTGACATTTGGTTAGAATTTATATGACGCGGAATAGGCTCGGGATTGTTTTCGCAATATTTTTGTGGTAAAAAGTGGAAAAACATTGTAATTTATTACTTTAAACTATACATGGATTATCAGTGATTAGTTCTTTAGTAATTTAATAACAAAAATTCAAAAATATTAGTGATTTAGTGTGTTTGAAGTGTGAAGTCATTAATTAATTGATTATGCAATTATTATTAAACTTATAAGTGCAGAAAAGTGTGAAAGGAAAAGTGAATAAGAAAAGTATTTTTCTACACCTATATTTTTAATAATAATTTCATAATATATGTATTAATGACTTTTAAATCACTTGTAATTCCATAACTACACAAAACATTATATTTTCAACATTTTTTTCGAAAATAAACATGAAAAAAAACCGTGAATGTAAAAAAAAAGCTGATCGCCTTAACAATTAGAACACTTAAAACACACTTAATCACCAATTTGTTTTTATTTTTTTTTTTTAATGAAATCACTAAAAAACTATTCACTGTTTAATCCAAGTGCAGTTAAAAGTGTTAAAATTCAATATTTTATCACTTTTTACTGCAAAAATATAACAAAAATTACCCCATACGTATGTATGCCATGTTATTCCGGTGACTTTTTGGACCGAGTCCAACACCACGAAAAACTCTCCTTCATGGCCTGTAGTTGAGAGGGGCTTGGCTGACTGCGAGTTTCATTATCTTTATTAATAAAATACAAACAAAAGGACTAAGGGTGGGTGCCAAATTACAATTCCGAATTTGCTACTTTCACCATGGACACTTCGAAATTACAAAGTGTGCTAAAATACAATTCACGCATTTCATTTGACAATTGTTATTATTTGTATGACAGCAAAATTTTGCTACTTATAAAATTTTTAATAATTTCTTTTAAAGTAGCCCGGGGCTATATTAATGTGTTTAGAATGGTTAAAGTGGAAGAGCTTCATGAGCATAATCCATCCAGTAAGGGTGGAATGCAAGAAACATTTACTTAAGCTTTGGAAAAAATGATTCAATTTTTGCACGAAATTTGAGTTGTTAATTTTACTTTAATTAGAGTCTGCAACGTTCTACCGTATAGGCTTTCATGTATCACGCTATACGGTGAAGACTGGGGTATTGTTGTCCAATGGAAATGGATTCAACCTGTTCCCAAGAGTTCAATATTTCGCAACGCATTAGGGCCATAGATTCCACGCATATTTTTATAGTCAATATATCAACAGAAAGTTGCACTATTGAAGCCAAATGCAAGATGATTTTCCATTTAGAAAACTAACAGCATTTATTTAATTATGACAAGCAGCTACAAAACGAAAATCCAACAAACTGTCAAACGAATGTTTGTATAAAATTTCCCTACAATTCAAAAATTTCCTTACATTTCCAAAGACACAAACCTCCGAAAATTGAAATGTAAAATCGAAATGCGTTTTTCATACAAATTGACATTTGAATTGTATTTTGGCACAGCCCCTAACACATAAAAATAAATAAATATAAATAAAATAATGCTTATAGCATACAGTATTAGTGAGAAAATGAAAAAGTAAATGGAAAGTTGGAAAAGGCAGTGTAACCTTAAATAGCAGACATAATGCGATCACTCGCATTAGAGGCAGCACTGCCAGATCCAGTTTATTTACATGTTATAAGGGGAAATATTATGGTGTAAATACAATTGGGGCGACCGGCGAAACTAATTTCTCCGCGACTGTCAAACACGATAAGAATACACTGGTTCATATGAAGTTGCATATAATTCGGACCACAACCTCGGCTACGGCGCAAACCACAGCGATGAAATCAATCTATTTTCTAATTTGTGGTCGCCGCTCCAAGTTGGCCAACTGAGAAAAACACATTTGACACTTTTTCTTGACTGTTGACTGTTGAAGTTTTAAATTTTGTTTACATTTTGTAATAAATTTTAAAATTGGTGTTTTTTGGTTGTTTTTTTTAAATTACATTTTTATTTATATATATAAATAAACCTGCATCGTTGCATTTAAGTTTTTGTTTATTTTTTTACAAAGTAGCATATTAATATAGAAACATTTATTATTTCTTTGTGTATGTTGCTATTTTTATAAAATGATAAATAAAAATAATAAAATAAAAAGAATTTATGTTTAATAAACTTATATTTTTATTTCGCAAATCATAAAAGTATTTACATAATTCATTCCTTAAATTAAGTGATTGAAGTGAAGCTCTATTAGCATACATATAAAATTTGAATTCATGTTTTCATTTCACATATTAAAATTAATTAGGTAATTCATTCCTTAAATTAAACGATTGAAGTGAAGATCTATTTACATACATATAAACATTTAATTCATATTTTCATTTCGTATATTATGAAAGTAATTGCATAGCTCATTCCTTAAATTAATAGATTGAGCTGAAGCTTTATTTGGACCACCTCTGACTGGATTAAGTCCAATTCCTTCTTCGCGCCATTGGCCTGGTATTGTCTGTCCATTCCTCTCATGATCAACGTTTTCATTTTGGAAATACCCTTCATCTTTATGTACCATAAGAAAATTGTGTAGCAGAACGCATCCCAATATTATTTTATCCGCATTACTTGGCTTACAATAAATATCTGTCCTTAAGATCCTCCATCTATTAGCCAGGATACCAAAACTATTTTCGATTAACACCCGCGCCTTAGATATTTTGTAATTGAAGTGTTCCTTTGCTGCTTCCAGACTTTTCCCAGGATATGGACGCATTACAATTCGCCTTAATGGAAAAGCCGAATCAGCCACAAAGTAATAAGGAAAACTGTGATCTATATTTGGAAGACGAGGTGGATATGGTAGATCTAGTGACTCAGTTAATATTTTTCTTCCGAAGGAACTGCGACAGAAAATCCCAATCACTTTGACTGCCAACAGCACCCACATCAATGTACGTGAATCGATACCTATGCGCTATCACAAATCGCCAAAAGCACAGCGCTAAATTTTTGCTTGAAGTTATAGAATAAGGAGCCACTTTTCCGCGGACAAACAATGTTTACGTGTTTGCCGTCTATCGCACCGATACAATTCGGAACACCTATTTTGCTATAGAACCCTTCCGCAATCAACCTCCACTCTTGTTGAGTAGGAGGCGATAAATATATTAAGTGGAGTTCCTCCCATAGTGCATCGCACGTTTCGTAAATTATTTTGCGCACCGTACACACAGATAACTTAAAAGTCCAGGCGAGTATTTGTGGAGGGCAACCATGAGCTAAAAACCTAAAAAATAACATTTTTTTAATTTATCCAATAAAACATATATTGCAAAATAATGGTAATTTAAGGCAATATTTACATTAAGGTCAATACTAATCGGTTCTCTGGGTCAATAGGTTTCCGCCTAGAAAATCTCTGAAGCCGTTCTTTCAGCAAATTTAACAATAAATTAAATTTATCTACTGTCATCCTAGTTGCCAGAAAAAAATGCTCCGGGTCTTTTTCTTTAAATTGTTTGTATGAAACTTGGAAAAATCCTTCTTGGTCTTTTGATCGATTCATTTTTTTTTTTTATCAAGAGTTAACCCTTCTAGCACAGAAGGCGCACTTTTGAGCTAAGCATGAAAATCTATATATACATACACATACATACGTACATATATATATATAAATATGTATATACATATATACATATATAGAGTTTCCCTTCTAATACAGAAGGCACACTTCTCAGCAGGGCTGAGAAATATTTACCACTGCTGTGGCTCAGCTGAGACATGCAAACATAAAAGATTAAGTACCAATAAAAATTGCATGCGAAACACATAAATAGTCATGAGACAACAAATAGACTCCTTTTAAGCAGCTCTTTGTTAGTGCTCACGCTAAAAACATTAATATTTTTATTTACATTAATGAACATGCGATTTACAGGCTCAAATCGGCCATAATTGGTGTTAGAGGAGTTGATGTGTAAGAGCGGTGGTCCTCTCAGATTGTATCGGCTCTCTCTAAACGACGCACGGCGCCTTAGAAAACCTGAGTCGACACGTCCATTAAGAAGCTGGTGAACGAAAACAACATCGGCCACCTCACGACGCTTGTGGAGAGTGTTTAAGTTGAGTAACTTAAGTCGGTATTCATATGGTGGAAGAATTAAAGGGTCTTCCCAAGGAAGGCGATTCAAATGCGAATCGAACGAACCTACGTTGAACCGACTCAATTTTTCCAACATGCGAAGAATAGTGAGGAGACCAAACCTGGGACGCATATTCAAGTAAAGGTCTGACAAGAGAAATGTAGAGGTGTTTAGTGATCAGGGTGCTGTTAAATTCTTTGGACCACCTTTTTATAAAACCCAAGACTAAGCTGCTCTTGGAAGAAATATAGTTGATATGAGTAGAGAAGTCTAGCTTGGTGTCAAATCTAATCGCGAGATCTTTGACAAAATTAACACGGGGGACACCCTCACCAGAAAATGAGTAGTTATAAATTATAGGATCACGTCGCCTACAAAACGTCATGACTTCGCATTTACTAATATTAAGAACCAGGTTGTTGCTAGCGCACCAAGAGTAAAAGGTGTCGAGGTCGACTTGCAAAAGTTTGCAGTCCTGCATACTCTTTACGTGACGGTACAATATGATGTCATCAGCATAAATCAGGATTCTGCAGTGTCTTAGCAAGGTAACAATATCATCAATAGAAAGAATAAAGAGGATAGGGCCAAGATGACTGCCTTGAGGGACACCGGATGACGCCTCAATGGTCGCGGATTTGGATCCCCGGAAAAGGACTTGGTAGGTCCTGTTAGCTAAGTAGGACTGGAACCATAATAGAAGGGCTACAGGGAAACCTAATTTTTTTAGTTTGAAAAGTATGATGGAGTGGGAAAGCTTGTCAAATGCCTTACTGAAATCAGTGTAAACACAATCAGTTTGGCAACCGGAAACGAAGCCTTCAACAGCGTGGGAAGTGAATTCAAGGAGATTGGTGGTAGTGGAACGGGCTGGAAGAAAACCATGTTGGTTCGTAGAAATAAGTTTCTTACAGATGGGCACGATTGCAGAATAAATGATTGACTTAAAAAGCTTTGGTATGACAGACAGCTTGGCAATTGGTCTGTAATTCGATATTTCGTTCTTGCTACCACTTTTGTGAATAGGAATTATGAACAAATTCTTCCAAAGAGTAGGGAAGTACCCTTTATCCAGGGACTTTTGAAAAAGGGTTTTCAGTGGAGACTGGAGAACCTCCACACAGGATTTAAGGACAGCAGGAGGGATACCGTCAGGGCCTGAAGTGAAATCGAAAGGGAGTTCATCCCATTCTCTCGGTGTGGAGTTATGTGACGAAAATTATTGTCATTAGGCTGAAAGTTGGAAGGAGTGAAAGATTGATGAAAGAATGAAGCAAACATGTTGGAAATCGAGGAAGACTCACTACTAGACCAGTTAGTGTGCTGCATAGTATTTGGGTAGTTATCAACTTTTTTCTTAGAGTTGACAAATTTAAAGAAGTTTCTAGGATTAGTATACACCTGGTCCCTCATGCTGCTGAGATATTCACTATACAGAGCAGAAGAGAGAAAACGAAATCTGTTATAGCAATCAGTAAATGTAGTAAGACTCGGAGGGTCCTTTCTCTTTAAATAGATCTTCCAGAGTCTATTTTTCAGATTCCTTAAATGCTTCAGTTCATTGTTGTACCAAGGTGGAGATGAACTGCGCAACTTTAGGGGCTCAAAAGGTACACATGAAACGATAGCTTCGTATAGTACGGTATAAAACCGTGCCACATCGACATCCAACTCATTTGCGGAAAGTAGGCTGTTGAAATCGTTCAAGGCAAGCTTAGATGAGAGTTCATTAAAGTTAGCCTTCATAAAGTTGAAGGAGTGAGTTACCGCCTCCGGACAAGGATTGTTCTTTGAATTGAAGCAGTAATTTAGCAGGAGAGGAGGGTGGTAATTGTCAACGGACGTCATGACTATTGGACTGGGTTCAACAATCATGTTTCCTGAGTCAGTAAAGAATACAAGATCCAACTGCCTCCCTAACATTTTAGTCACACCACTCATTTGATTCAGGCCGAGTGAGAATAAGGAATTGAGAAAACAGGATTCCTTAGAATTAATATTGCCTTCAGGGAGGTAGTTATCGTCAACTTCGTCAAATACCCACCGAATATTGGGTAAATTGAAGTCCCCAAGTAGAAGTAGTTCATCCCCAGTGTTCATCATACTCAGGCTATAATCAACACCAGAGATGAGAATATCATAGAGGCTTTTACCTCCATCGTTAAGTCTGCTAATCATATCTGGTTGGATATAGCAGCACAGCAGGAATAGATTAGATTTAGAGAAGGAAATCTTGAGAACGACAAGCTCAATGTCCAAGTGGTTAGAGAAACTAGGAAGCGTAATTGGGTTACAATTAAGGTGACTGCGGCAAGCAAGAAGTACGCCGCCCCCACGAGCTTCCGAGTCAGTGTGACGATCCCTCCGAAAGACTTGGTAGGAGGAATCGAAGAGTTCGGCATTAAGAATGACTTCATGGAGCCAGGTTTCAGTGAATGCTATGACATCGAACCCGCTAGCCGTCGATGCATGAAGGATGTCGTTAGTTTTTGACCTTGTTCCCCTTACGTTCTGGTAGTAGAGGGAAAGCGTCTCGAGTTTTTTGACATCTGTGGAGCGCTCGGAGTAGAAACATTAGCATGAAGGGCTCGGGTACGGGTACGCGGGACAAAGAGCTTGGAAAGAGCACCAGCAGGCCAGAAGCCAGGATCTAAGAGAGTCTTGGTAATAACAGGCGGGGCAGACAAAACAAAAGAAGCAACAGGCTTTGAAGCCTTGCTGACTTTTCTACAAGAAACGGTTCCTGGGTCTATAGATTTTGTCCTTAAGTAATCACAAATAGTTTCTGTCCCAGTTTCAAGAGAAAATCTCGAGATGAAGATATTTAAGGGTCTCGGTATCGTAACCAAAGAGGTGCGATGCTCTAGGGGAGCAGTAACTTCAGTGACCGGAGGATTGACCACTATGAGCGGCGGAGAGGTTGATACCGAGACCGACCCAAAGGTCGACTCCGACCCTGGAACACGGGGCAAGGAGCTCAAAGAGTTATCGTCACCAATGGTGGCTTGGCGATTTCGATTACTCCTGCGACTTTTACGACGCGCCTTCATACTACTACTAGGCACGATGGGATTGTTGACTACCTGTTGCAAGACAGCATTCTCCGAAAGAGAAGCAGCCGTGGAGCAGGCTGAAGACAGAAGGTTCTCCCCAGCAGGCAGGGCGCAAACAGATGCAGCTGCCGCAGAGGAGGAGTTCTTCTTATCATAGACGCTCTCCAATCTTAAAGACAGAGAGGTCAGGGCATTGTGGTTTTTCACCACTGCAGATGACAGCGACTCAACATCAGCCCGAACACGCTTGGTGTTCCTTTTGATATCATCCAATAACGGATGAATTGAAGCTGCGGGGTTAAAAGTGCAGGAGGAAGAAGTGGCGACCGGATTAAGTATCGCCGAATGTATGTCGTCTAACGACTCTAACGTAGTTGCAACTCGGGAAGAAAGTTCCTGGAATTTTTTAACCAGGGAGCCCGAATTAGTCACAACAGAAACTAGAGTGTCAGACAACGTATCAAGCCGGACATTGATGGATTGGACATCGTCAGCTAACATCTGGAAATGCGAGATGCTGCCTGAGAAGGAGCTAAGACGATCCATGACTTTCTCATGACCAACGAGAAAAACGTCAGAGATGTCTTTCATCAGCCTTAAAACATGGCAGGGTTTGATGTCAGAGCACTCCCCACAAGTAGACCCTCTACGGCCGAAGATTTGCTACTGACTTTAGCATTGAGGCAGGAAGGATGAAAAATGCCTCCGCAAACCCCATCGCAGGAAATCCCATCACAGGCGATTTCCAAAGAACACATCTTGCAAAGCTGATGACTCGCCATGAAGGAGGAACGTAATTTCTAATTATGATTTTTTTTTTCTTTTTATTAAATTTTTATTTTCCTAAAAGTCAGTTTTTTGCATAAACTTAGGCAAAAAAAATTATTAAGGAATGCAGGCTGATTGTGGAATGAAGTAGTACCTCTTATTACAAGTTTGACAAGAAGAAGAAAAAATGACATTTAAAAAGAAATTGAAAAAAACCCTCTAAAAGTCAAAAATAAACATTAATAAATCCACTGGCACTAATAAGAAGAGTAACAACAACAAAAGTCACTTATTAATACTAATTAGACACAATTTCACTCAATATTGTTAACCAGAACAGCAAAAATTTATACTAGGAACCACGCACAACATGTCCACCTTCACCTTCACCTTCATTTCTCTTACATCTTCTATTTCTTTTATTCGAATGTTGTAAAACCTCATAAATTAAATGCAGCATGTACAAAATTGATACAATTTTTTGAATACACATTATTTTTTGCACCACCCTCATGATCTTAAAAAATTACTTTCAAGCAAAATAAAATTAAAAACTTTTTATACCCGCTTAAAAAACAGAAATAATGTTGACAGGTAATAACACGAACAAAGTTGCTGCACCTGATATCATTTCGCTTCGCTTTAATTGTATTCATACGACGAATTTCGACGCGAATATCGGGGTGGTTGGGTTCGTCGCTGTAGTTCTCGCCCCAATTGTATTTACACCATTAAGCATATTACCATAACAATAAAAAAGTAAGAATTATTACAAGAAATTTTAAATCAAACGTCAGAATAACTATGTGGGAATAGATAATTCAATAATCAAGTGAAATGTCACATTTCCACTTCGAAAATTTTTGACAATCACTGACACAAAAATTTGCGAGTGCTGTCCTACCGGCGGATTCAATAATGAGGACTTGCCATATTTGCATTCGCAATCCCGCAGACGGATTCTATAATATACCCCATTATAAAAATAAAAGTCAAACCAAAATAATTAAGGACCGTCTTGACGAATCCATTCGACTAAATAAAGAACTGTAATCTTTACTTCCAAGTAATCGGGTATTCCTGTCTCCATTGCGAAAACTATTTCGAAATATCTAGCAACATCGCTAGAATTCCAAAAGAAGGAATCGTGACTGGCGCCTGGGTGTCTTGTATTAACGTAATGAATCCGTTACTTATGGGCTGCAAATTTAAAAAAAATAAATGTTTTAAGATAGAAATATAGTTAGTACAATATTGTACTTACAATCATAGCGTTTAGAAGGGTATAAAATCATTTTCTGTTATAAAAAGGTAGGGACGACTACCCAGTAAGACCTGTAAGCTTACAGAAGTACTGAAATAAGCACATACTAGTAAGGGGTAGGCCTTACCATACCCCTTACAGAAGTGCTTATTTTGATACACGATGTTATAGGAGGCAAGGCATTACTTTTCTACTTACCCTAGAGCAGTTAGATAAGTACTTTACCTTAGAGTACTTACAGAACTGCTTATCTCTCCAAAGTTTCCTACATCCAGAGTGAAAAAGGGAAGGAATATTGATTTATATAGCAATTCTCAAAAAAAAATTTTTTTTCACAATATTCAAAATGAAATATGGGCCTGCTCATAAATGCATGGTTGCAGTCATTTGTAAGTATTCAACTATAGATTTTTAATTTTTGAATATTTCCAAATGACTGCAACCATGCATTTATGAACAGGCCCTATATTTTCACAGTTTTTTTTTCAATCCGCAATTACGTCTGTGAAGGCTGTGACCGTTGCTTGTTGTTGTTCGAGAACTTGTAGCAAATAACGGTCATTTTTTGACGTGACAACGTCTATTAAAACGATGAACGCCGGCTGCATGCACGAAAAATGATGACTCATTGTCCCGTTATGTCCCGTTAGTCCCGTTAGTCCCGTTAGTCCCGTAAGTCCCGTAGTAATTTTAATAAAAATTTGATTGTAGTAATCTTAAAAATTTGATTAAAATTGTCAAAAATTGTCAACAATAATATTTGTTGTGGATTCTCCATTGTGAAAAAGCGCAGCAATGTGATGTCAAAGCAGCAGTGTTGCGAGTTTCTTCGAACCCCCAATCCGGAATAACGGGAGATCATCCTTGAAGTCATACACCGATTACATGGTTGTGGAGATGGCATTTTGGAAGCGCTACAAATTTTCTTCACCGGGTCGGCGGGCTGTGGAAAAACTTACACATTAAAGTGCCTTATGGAAACGTACAACCGATACACTCAGGAGCACAACTCGATGAACAACGCCTACATTGCCTGTGCAAGCACAGGTAAAGCCGCTGTACTTCTTGGTGGCACTACAGTGCATTCAGCGTTTCGTCTCACAACTTCTCGCGTGACAAAACTCTTATCCACAGAAAATTTGCAAGGCTACAGAAACATGTTCGTTGGCGTCAAAGCTGTTTTCGTCGACGAGATCAGCATGTTAAGTTCAGCCATTCTTCAAAAAATCAACTACCGACTGCAGCAGATTAACGGCTTTTATGACAAACCATTCGGAGGCATCCACGTCATATTATGCGGAGATTTAAGACAGCTACCACGGTCTCATGACGTTGTCACGTTAAACTATCGTCCGTAAACCCTCTTTACAGACAACAAATTTTTTTTTAGAATTTTTATCATCTAGCACGCTTTCTGAAACATTTTATCAAGCTGGACTAGTTTTGTTGCAGATGGTGATGGCAAGGAATCCAGATTAATGAAAGTTGAATCACTTAACGATCCTTCAAATTCAATGATTGGTGCAGACGATTTCTCATTTTGACATTCCAAGATCTGATTTCCTAAAAAATAATTCTTAATAGGAATTGCAACTAATCATTTCAAACGCGATACATACTTGCATTCCAAGAGAGGGTACATTTGGAATTCCGTCTATTAGTAAACCACCATCGAAAGTTTCCAAAGCTCTTTGCTCCAGCTCTGACAAGCTATTCGATGGAGGTCCACCCCCGTCAATTTTGCGACAACTTTGTGCTTCCTAGCTCCCCTAATAAATTTAATCATATAAATTTAATCATATAAATTTATTGAAGGAACTTCTTAGTTCGACTCCTGATGATTTTAAAAATTTCGTTCGGATGGACAATGAGAGCTATGATTATTTATTGGAAATTGTAAGACCCATGATAGCTAAGCAAAATACTTTGATGCGAGACGCTATTTCTGCAAA
Organism: Thereva unica; assembly: GCA_949987705.1. Lineage (NCBI taxonomy): Eukaryota > Metazoa > Arthropoda > Insecta > Diptera > Therevidae > Thereva > Thereva unica. The sequence continues at coordinate 113,275 of CATLJY010000242.1, read as the reverse complement.
TGAAAGACTATCTGAAACTTTACGATTCCTAGCTTCAGGTCAAACTTATGAGGAACTCAAAGGAGACTGGTCAAATGTGCCCCAGGCCCGGCGCAAGCGAAAAGTATCTCAGATTATCGATTATAATGTGTGTTGAAATTCTGTATAGTTTTTATATCCCTTAACTATGGCAAAGGTGTTAATATTGCTATTTTTGTTTATTCAGGCGAAATTCCAAATATCACCCTATATTTTTGTAATGCTATAACCTATTTTCATGAATAAGGTATCAGTGTACGCAGAATACTCCCACCTATCTAAAATTGTAAAAACGACGGTACCACAGTACCAACTTCCAGAGTTATGAGTCGTCAAAGTCAAAATTTTGTTTTTTTTTAACAAAAATGTCACTTTCAACCACCTTTTTCTCCAAAATATTCATAGTCAACTAATGTTTTTTTCCAGAATAAGAAAGCTTGGAGTTTTTCCTATGAATAATGTCCAGACAATTTTTATGCTACGGCCTTTACTTTCGAAGTTATAAGCAATTTTAATACTAAAATTGGAGTTATTTCGTACTTTTTTAGTACTCTTTTTCCTAAGCTTATGTCGAAAAGAACTAAGTGAAAAAAAGTCAAAGTCAAAATTGCTTGCAATTTCCACAAATAAGGCCAGTTTTAGCATTTAAATTGCTTATAACTTCGAAAGTAAAGGCCGTAGCATAAAAATTGTCTGGACATTATTCATAGGAAAAACTCCAAGCTTTCTTATTCTGGAAAAAAAAACATTAGTTGACTATGAATATTTTGGAGAAAAAGGTGGTTGAAAGTGACATTTTTGTTAAAAAAAAACAAAATTTTGACTTTGACGACTCATAACTCTGGAAGTTGGTACTGTGGTACCGTCGTTTTTACAATTTTAGATAGGTGGGAGTATTCTGCGTACACTGATACCTTATTCATGAAAATAGGTTATAGCATTACAAAAATATAGGGTGATATTTGGAATTTCGCCTGAATAAACAAAAATAGCAATATTAACACCTTTGCCATAGTTAAGGGATATAAAAACTATACAGAATTTCAACACACATTATAATCGATAATCTGAGATACTTTTCGTTTGCGCCGGGCCTGGGGTAATTTTGTATGGGCCATGACCAGTCTCCTTTTTAACAATAATATCACCCAGAAGCTTGGGTGTAATTGTTATTGAAACCTGCTGGGCGATTATAAAAGGAATGAAAAATTACGTGCAGGTATTAAATACGTAAGTGTTCTGTTGCACTACTGCATTTAACTTTAATCAACTTTGCTGCCATGTTTCACCAGATGCCAAAAACAGAAAACGATCAGATGACAGTTGCCAAGGGATTTCGTTAAAGATGGGAATTTCCCAATTGCATTGGTGGTATGAATGGGAAACACGTAAATATCCGTAAACCGGAATAATTCAATCTGGATCCTGGCGATCAAATAATTCACAGATGACAAATTTGAATTCCAATCAAGCAAGAAACTTATTAATGAATACGAAAAATATACCTTTGCAGTTCTCTTAATATTTTAACAGTGTCGGGGTAGTGCCATGGCATTTGTGTTTAAAGAAAAAGTAATTTTATTATCATTTTTTCCATTCATTCAATATTAAAAAAAATAAATAAATAGGTACTTTATTGTGAAATATTAACATCTGTTAACAAATCCTTAAAACTATTATAAGTCGCGGACGGCTGTTCTGTATTGACAGTTACAGTTGGTATTGCTTCCTGTTGGCTACTTTGTACCAAATGCAAATGTGAGTTGTATGAAGAAGGCGCAAAAATTCCCAGAAGAGGTGTTGATGTCCTTGATGATGATGGTGGTGATGACACCGTGTGCAGTGTCAATTGTTCTAGTTGTCTAAGCACCAAAATTTCTTCGATTGCTTTTTTACCATAAATCTGCTGCGCCGCAGAGTGTGACGAGGCTGTGGGACAAAACGGAAAAATATATGGGACTGAATATTGAATGTTGGAACCATAATAAACCAAATAAATTTCATGCATTTTGCGAAAAAAGACGAAAAATGATTTAGGACCAAAAAAGGATATTCTCATTTATAGCGTTGTCGATTATATTAACTTTAATGAAATATAATTAATTATATGTACCAAGTTTGTAGGGGAGTGTATGAAAATTAAAAATCTCAAATTCGATTTGTGGAAGAAAAAAATGTTGTATTCAAATATAATGTAAAAAATTAATTTCATGTTTCTGTATACAAGTTTTATTATATTAGAGTAATTACAATCAATATGGATTAAAATCAACATCAATTTCATCGTCTTCGTACTCAGAATCTGTATCATCTTCATCTAAATCTAAGATATTTAACACGTCTTCATCTTTCGGAATTTCCTTCTTTGCCTTGTATCCTTAGTCAGTGCTTCAAATTTTCTGATGTTAATTGGTTTTCCTGATGTTAATGCCAACAAAATCGTCCGGAAATTTTTAATTAGTACAGCATTCATTTCACTAATTCTTGCACTTTTCTCCCAATCCAAAAAGAACTTTCTCGTCGTATTACCGTCATTGGTATTACCGAATCCTGCTAAAGGTTGATTCCCATTCAATGCCATTTCCTTAGAAAACGCTTCCTGAATGGATTTCTTCCTAACATCGATCGCAGCTTTATTATCCTTGTTCTTCCTGTACACCTGCAACTCGAGTTTGTAGGTAATATGAAGTAGGCACTGGAATGAGTTAATCCAGGCATGAAGTCTGGATAATCCGTATTGGTAATTATCTTCTTTTGCAGGTACTTGCCTCGGGCCATCAGTTACAATAGAGTTCATTTGACCTGGCTTAGCTCCGCAAACATAGCAATTAGCCGAACCTGTATTACCGGTAATATGGTTAATGACTTTCTGATCAACCATGGTCATAAACATATTATGTTTAATGGTTTCAGTGGCAATTGTCGTATTCTGAAGAAGCCGAATCGTTTCTTCTATTGCAGTAATCTCCTGGCGAACTAATGACTCACTTTGCTTCTCAAATATAAATTTTATAGAACGGCAATAATCTAGAGCTCGGTGTTTCATTTTCCCAAATTACAGTTCCGTCCGAATTATTATTATTATTATTAGCTTTATTTCGCCCAGCGTACATATTTTACAAAGTGAACATTCTATCGATTATATATCTGACTAACACATTTCAAACATCTTTTGGTTTTGGTCATCTATATTTACTTAAATTTAATTTATTTAATTTTAGTTTAGTAAGAAATAAATAAATCATTGATTAAGTAAGTAATAATTAAATAATTCATTCATTAATGAGCAAAATAGAGTTAATGTAGTTACAAATATATAATTTGTTTTTAGTTTGAACGGGCATAAGCCTCCCCCAAATGTTTCCAATTAACTTTGTCTTGTGCTCTCTGATTCCAGTTTCCTGCATAGCGATCGATGTCATCTCTCCATCTCTTCAATTGTCTTCCAACCTTTCTCCTTCCATCTTTTGGTGTCCAATTTGTTGCCTGTATTGTCCATCTCCCATCATTTAATCGAGCTACATGTCCTGCCCAACTCCACTTTAAATGGCGAATTCTTTCGATTACGTCTGTAAAGCCTGTTGTACCTCGAAGTGTTTCATTTCTCATTCGCTGACGTCTTGAAATGTTGAATAAACACCTTTCCATAGCTCTTTGACATACTTTAAGTTTGTTTTCTGCTTCGGTTGTAAGACTCCATGTTTGTGAACCATAACTTAGGACAGGCAGCACTGCTCCATCAAATAGGTATTTTTTTGTTGCTAAATTTATGTTTGAATTAAATATATGTTTTAAGCTCCATAGTTGTTTCCACCCGTTGGTTATTCTTCTATCGATTTCCTTTATCTGGCTTTTTTTAAAAGATATTAGTTGACCTAGATAGATGAAATCTTCGGTATACTCCAACTTTTCGTTTTCTAGATATAAATCTATTTCTTCAGAATTAGTTATTATTTTGGTTTTTTCCTTGTTTATATTCAAACCTACTTCTTTACCTTTCTCCCATAGTTGGTTTAACATAATTTTTATTTCTTCAAAGCAGTTTCCCACAAGGCATATATCATCCGCCAAACGAAGATTGTTCAATTTTTCGCCGTTTATATTTATACCTTAAGCTTCCCAATCAAACAATTTCAATATCTCCTCTAAAACTGAAGAAAATAGTGCTGGTGAAAGGGGGTCTCCCTGCCTAACTCCTCTTCCAAGTTTAAACGAGCTGCCTTTTACGTCTGACGTGATGCTTGCTGAGCTGTTATCGTATAACATATCCGTCCGAATATTGCAGTTCAATAGGAACCAACGACATCATAAATAGACTGGTGTTGGTTCCACTACTGTCACCAAGCCTTTGTTTATACATACTATGCCCAGAACTGCCATCACATTTGTTGAAGATAGTAAAACACCGAAGTAAAATGTAATTAATATAAATGTATTATAATATAACTAGCTGGGACCCGGTGCGCCTACGCTGCACCCATAAGTCAATAGTAAACAATAAAAACCATCCATTGACTTAATATTTTTCGAGATATGAATTTTACACAGATGAAATGCCTCAAAGAACATGGGTCTTGCGTCGGCCGCCATGAATCGGTATATTGAGTCTACTATATTGCTTATTGTATTCTACTTATCATACCCTTTCATTTGATACCCATGTTGAGGGGATTGTGAAGAAAGTGGTAATCCGGCCTCTTTAGACGGCCGCCATGGATCTAAAGATATATTTTGTATACTACATTGCTTATTGTATTCTACTTATCATACCCTTTCATTTGATACCCATGTCGAGGTGGTTGTGAAGAAAGTGGTAATTCGGCCTCTTGAGGCGGCCGCTATGGATCTAAAGATATATTTTGTATACTACATTGCTTATTGTATTCTACTTATCATACCCTTTCATTTGATACCCATGTCGTGTTGGTTGTGAAGAAAGTGGTACCCCGCCCTCTTGAGACGGCCGCCATGGATCTAAAGATATATTTTGCATACTACATTGCTTATTGTATTCTCCTTAACATACCCTTTCATTTGATACCCATGTTGAGGTGGTTGTGAAGAAAGTGGTAATCCGGCCTCTTGAGACGGCCGCCATGGATCTAAAGATATATTTTGTATACTACATTGCTTATTGTATTCTACTTATCATACCCTTTCATTGGATACCCATGTCGAGGTGGTTGTGAAGAAAGTGGTACCCCGCCCTCTTGAGACGGCCGCCATGGATCTAAAGATATATTTTGTATACTACATTGCTTATTATATTCTGCTTAACATACCCTTTCATTTGATACCCATGTTGAGGTGGTTGTGAAGAAAGTGGTAATCCGGCCTCTTGAGACGGCCGCCATGGATCTAAAGATATATTTTGTATACTACATTGCTTATTGTATTCTACTTATCATACCCTTTCATTTGATACCCATGTCGAGGTGGTTGTGAAGAAAGTGGTACCCCGCCCTCTTGAGACGGCCGCCATGGATCTAAAGATATATTTTGTATACTGCATTGCTTATTGTATTCTACTTATCATACCCTTTCATTTGATACCCATGTCGAGGTGGTTGTGAAGAAAGTGGTACCCCGCCCTCTTGAGACGGCCGCCATGGATCTAAAGATATATTTTGCATACTACATTGCTTATTGTATTCTCCTTAACATACCCTTTCATTTGATACCCATGTTGAGGTGGTTGTGAAGAAAGTGGTAATCCGGCCTCTTGAGACGGCCGCCATGGATCTAAAGATATATTTTGTATACTACATTGCTTATTGTATTCTACTTATCATACCCTTTCATTTGATACCCATGTCGAGGTGGTTGTGAAGAAAGTGGTACCCCGCCATCTTGAGACGGCCGCCATGGATCTAAAGATATATTTTGTATACTACATTGCTTATTATATTCTGCTTAACATACCCTTTCATTTGATACCCATGTTGAGGTGGTTGTGAAGAAAGTGGTAATCCGGCCTCTTGAGACGGCCGCCATGGATCTAAAGATATATTTTGTATAGTACATTGCTTATTGTATTCTACTTATCATACCCTTTCATTTGATACCCATGTCGAGGTGGTTGTGAAGAAAGTGGTACCCCGCCCTCTTGAGACGGCCGCCATGGATCTAAAGATATATTTTGTATACTGCATTGCTTATTGTATTCTACTTATCATACCCTTTCGTTTGATACCCATGTCGAGGTGGTTGTGAAGAAAGTGGTACACCGCCCTCTTGAGACGGCCGCCATGGATCATTTTAGTTTCAATAGCGTCATGGCCTACCTATTGTTTGACAGCTGCGTAAATTTGAAATTTTCATTAAATGTAATGATTCAATTTAATGACAATTTTACATTTGTCAAACAATAGGTAGGCCATGAAGCTATTGAAACTAAAATGAAGTGAAAATTCCTAAAATTACCATTTTTGTTTGAATTTTGCAGATGGTTTTTTGGTTAAAGGTATAAAAAATAGCCTACGACCTATTCTCAGACCTACCCAATATACACAAAAAATTTCATGCAAATTGGTCAACCCGTTTCGGAGGAGTACGGTAACAAACACTGTGACACGAGATTTTTATAGATATACTTAGATGTATAAAAAAATATCTCTTGTTGCAAGACGTCCACTCGTGGTCAAAGCTCGGCTGAGAATACGGAAGTAGAAGTCAAGTTGATGTGAGAAGTGACAGTAGAGCAAAAAAAAAATTAGGGAATCCATATGTCAAATTTTCTCTGTTTTTTCAACACTCCCCCTCAAAGTTGACTCTAATTAACTGTTGACCATTCCAAACATAGTTCCATTTGGTCTCGTAAGTTTTCAAATTGTTGTCGAACCAAAGGTTTCGTCATGACATCTGCAATTTGATCCTTGCTAGGTACATGTTCAACTTTGATGATTCTTTGGGTTTCTGAATAGTGTCTCTATTACGAAGTGTTCTGTAACTGTCAGGGTAATATTTGTACCAGAGCACGACGAAAAAGGGGGAGCTGCCAAGAAGGCCATAAAGACTATCGTCACAAAATAGTAAAAGAGAGGGTAAAAACGAAGTGGTGGCTAAGACGGTTCGACCTCCGTGGACGTACCGCTTAAACAGTTGCATCCCCAGCACCTGAGGGCGGCACGACGTGCGTTGCAGAGACTAGCTCGACGGATGAGGTGGGGTTCGCGGTACTGAGAAGTAAAATACAACACGGGGACAGTTACCCTGGAAAAAATTACTCGTGCCTTCGAAAGACTAAATAGGGCGATGATGGGGGTCACGAGCTGTCTAAGGCAAACGAAAGAGGGAGAGATGGTCACCGGTCATCCAGCCATTCTTAGGGGGTCACAAACAAAATTAAGTCACATAGGCAGAAACATTTACCTTAGCTGAGTTCATCCTTAATCACCGGGGGCCACACAGATGAGCAGGTTTAGGCAACCATTGTTCGGTTTGCTAATCACTTTCTATTGTTACGTCGATAATTATTTAATTCACATATATCAAACTTCCCAAAAAGGATTAATTCGCAACCCCACATGCACACGCGGCCCAAAATTCCGTTATCGACTCCTTAGAGCAAAACCACGTTTCCAAAAACCATTATTTCATGCAAATATTATGTGATATAAATCAATATAATGAACAAATTAATTAATACAATAAACACACTACTTAATTTAATTGAGTTAAAAACTGCAATTCCCTTCACAATGATGAAATCGTTGTAAAGAAGACTGACAGAAGTAAACAGTGGGATACAAAACAGCGCATTTGTTACGCTTACATTTAATCCGAATTGAATAAATAGTTAATCTCAACACTCTTCCACTAGATCGTTAATAGTGGCATTATCATTAGAAATTGATAACTTTTCCAGTTGTGATTTGATGTAGTCGAAATTTTTGGAGTCATTTTGAAGATCACATTCAACACGATCGACGGTAGCGGAAAGCTCATTAATATTTTCATTAAGTAAGTTGACCTTTTTTTTCTACGTTATGAGCTTTGGCGTTGCAGGCTTCGAAACCGTTTTAAGCTCATTGACAGAATCATTCAGGTTGGTTATACTGCGGCTATTTGGTTTAATTGCCAGCGATATAATTTTTTTGCCTCTTATTCGCAACCCCTAGAAAGGCAACTATGTTAAAATTTAGGTTTCCACAACAAAATGGAGCTGAGGAAAACGCTCTGAAACATAGAAGTGTTAGGTGAACTTAAATCAATTTCGGGCACTATATAAAATCTATCCTATTCTGACAGTTGACGTTGGAAACATATAGGTAAGCTGGTTTATTTATGTTTAATGTGTTTTATACAATTTATGTTATTTATTTTGTAGGAAGGAGTTTGCTTTTTTCGGGACGAAGGAGCTATTCTGGGGATGAAACTAAATAGGAATTGCCAGGTAATATATTTTGTTGGAATTTTTGATTTTTTTTATCTTGTTTATTTTTACAGGAAAAGTGGTTTGTTTTCGTTGCTTATTGGGGAATGATTGAGGTAATTTATGTTTTATGATATTTTTCTTTGTGCTTTTTAATTATTTCTTTTAATAGCAAGAGTTAACCCTTCTAGCACAGAAGGCGCACTTTCCAGCTAAGCATGAAAATCTATATATGCATACACATACATACATATATATATATATATAGGGGAGAGTGGGGTGAACCGGGACGGTTGGGTGAACCGGGACAGTGCTTTTTTAATTGTTGTTAATGTTTTTATGTTGGTTTTTTTTTGTGAATTATGTTTGTATTGGCCCTCTACATTATTTTATGAGAATTGAAGGTCAGCACCTGCATCACTTTATTAGTAAGGATTGTTAATAAAAATCGACACTCCACAAAGTTTTATTTTCTCGGAGTTTAAGGAAGCCTAATGTTATGGTTTTTAAGACTACAACAAAGGTAATATGATAAAAAGTAATCGTTAGTATGTTATCTTTTAAAGTTCAAATGGAATTTGTGATAACCTCAAAAATATGTGATAACCACGCGATTGTTTAAAAAACAGCACCGTGGGGTGAGCCGGGACACGGTTTCTGAGTTGACCGAGCAATGTTTCGGCCCACGTTTTAGCTGCAAAATCGACTTAAATTCATTAGTTATTAACAAAAATGATTATTAACAATTTTTTATTAATGATTTTTACGTTTATTTATAGTTTAAACCAAAATGCACATTTTATATTGTTTATAATAAAAAAGTAAAAAAAAAATATGTTCAAGCATTGTTTATAATAATATCATAACATATTTTTGACATAAAAGCAAATAAGACTATTAGTTACAACATAAACGCCACTTTCACCTGCTCTTTCTATCGTGTCCCGGTTCACCCCACGATTTTTCGGAACTGCCGATTTGACACTTTTTTTTTAAACGATTAGAAATTATTGAAAATATAAAGTTATAATATTAAAAATGACAAATAATGAAAGGTATTGAAACCATCTACAGGATAGGATGTCCAAATAAGAAGAAAAAATTGTTTATTTAGGTTTTATAAGGCCTTGAACAAAAAGTGTCCCGGTTCACCCCACTCTCCCCTATATATACATATATAGAGTTTCCCTTCTAACACAGAAGGCACACTTCCCAGCAGGGCTGAGAAATATTTACCACTGCCGTGGCTCAGCTGAGACATGCAAACATAAAATATTAGTAACATGTAAATAAGAACACAAATCCTATCTCTAAAAAGAGATTGAACATAAATTAAAATAAAAAGTAAGGGCATCCAACATGTAACCCACCAAACAACATAAAATGTAAGCAATCACGTGAGATTAAAAAGACTTCTTTTAAGGACATCTTTACTAATACTCACGTTAAACACATTAATATTGTTGTTCACGTTAATGAACATGCGATTGACAGGTTCAAATCTGCCGTAATTCGTATTAGAAGAGTTGATTTGTAAGATAGGTGGTCCTCTTAGATTATAACGATTCACTCTAAACGATGCACGGCGACCTAGAAAACCTGAGTCAACCTTTCCATTAAGGAGCTGATGAACAAAAACAACATCGGCCACCTCACGGCGCTTGTGAAGAGAGCTTAAGTTAAGTAACTTAAGCCGAGATTCATAAGATGGAAGAACTAATGGGTTTTCCCAAGGAAGATGATTCAGTGCGAATCGAACGAACCTTCGTTGGGCCGATTCAATAGTTCTAACATGCACAGAGTAGTGAGGAGACCAAACCTGGGACGCATATTCGAGTAATGGTCTGACCAGAGAAATATAAAGGTGTTTAGTAATCAAGGGGGGCCTCGGTAGCCTAGGGGTAAGGCGCCTGACTACTATCCCAGAGGTCCCGGGTTCGAATCCCGGCCAGCCCCACGGTCCTTCGCCTTTTCCACTTTTCCACCCACATAACTTTCCTTCTTTCTTCTCCCCTCTTTACATTCCTGATTCCTCCTGTCATAGCCTTTGCGCTAGTCCTTCCCTACTCCACCAAGCGCATGTCATCGGTTGGTTGAAGAGATTCAACTCGTTTCAGGAGGCATAACACTCCAGCGAGTTGTTTCTCAAATGCCCCGATGCCAGAGTCGCGAAATGGTTGGAAGTAGGTGGAATAAAAATATATCGCGGCTAGGTTGTGGCAGCTCCTTCCTATGTACTTCTCTCTCTCTCTACTTCTCATCTTCCGGCTAGAGCTGCTGTTCGACATTCTATAGGAAAAAATAGATTGTCAAACAGTACAAAGGGGCTTTCCTTAAGTCTCTAGTCTATCACATAAAAAAAAAAAAAGGGGTTGTTAAATTCTTTGGACCACCTTTTTATAAAACCCAGGACTAAACTACCTCTAGAAGAGATATAGTTGATGTGAGTGGAAAAATCCAGCTTACTATCAAATCTAATCCCGAGATCTTTAACAAAGTTTACACGAGGGATACCTTCATTAAGAAAGGTGTAGTTAAAAATTATAGGATCACGTCTCCTACTAAAAGTCATGACTTCACATTTACTAATATTAAGAACCAGGTTGTTATAAGTACACCAAGAGTAAAAGGTGTCAAGATCAGCTTGCAAAAGTTTGCAATCCTCAATACTCTTAATGTGACGGTATAACTTGATGTCATCAGCGTAAATCAATATTCTACAGTGTCTTAACAAGGAAACAATGTCATCAATTGATAAAATGAAGAGAAGAGGGCCAAGATGACTTTCTTGAGGGACACCGGATGATGCTTCAAAGGGTACTGATTTGGATCCTCGAAAAAGAACTTGGTAGGTCCGGTCAGCTAGGTAAGACTGGAACCACACCAGAAGTGCTTGCGGAAAGCCAAGCCTTCTTAATTTGAGAATTATAATAGAATGGGAGAGCTTGTCAAATGCCTTGCTAAAATCAGTGTAAACGCAATCAGGTTGACAACCAGAAACGAAGACCTCGACAGCATGAGAAGTGAACTCAAGAAGATTGGTGGTAGTGGAACGACCTGCAAGAAAACCATGTTGATTCGTTGAGACAAGCCTCTTGCAGATCGGAGCGATCGCAGAATAGATAATTGATTCGAAAAGCTTCGGTATAACAGACAACTTCGCAATTGGTCTATAATTCGATATTTCGTTTTTGCTACCACTTTTGTGAATAGGAATTATAAACGAATTCTTCCAAAGCGTAGGGAAGCACCCTTTATCCAGGGATTTCTGAAACAGGGTTTTCAGTGGAGACTGGAGAACCTCCACATAGGACTTCAGGACAGCAGGTGGAATACCGTCAGGGCCCGAAGTGAAGTCGAAAGGGAGTTCATCAATATGTTTCACGATATCAGCAAGGGTAATTGAGAGAGGTAAAAAATGAGGCTCTCGGTTAGGGGTAATGTGACGAAAATTATTGTCATTAGGCTGAAAGTCAGAAGGTAAAAAAGATTGATGCAAACATGTTGCAAATCGCAAGTGACTCAGAACTAGACCAGTTCGCGTGCTGCATAGTATTGGGGTAGTTATCAACTTTTTTCTTAGAGTTGACAAATTTAAAGAAGTTCCTAGGATCAGTAAACACTTTATCACTCATGCTGCTAAGGTGTTCACGATACAGAGTAAAAGAGAGTGAACGAAATCTGTTATAGCAATTGATAAATGAATTGCGACTAGGAGAGTCCTTTCTCTTTAAATAGGTTTTCCAAAGTCTATTCTTCTGATTTTTTAAATGCCTGAGTTCATTATTAAACCAAGGTGGAGAAGAACTGGGCAGTTTTTGGGGCTCATAAGGTACGCAAGAAACGAGGGCCTCGTATATTACGTTATAAAACAGTGCCACATCGTCATCCAACTCATTTGCGGAAAGCAAACTGTTAAAATCGATCGAGGCAAGCTTAGATGACAGCTCCCCAAAGTTAGCCTTTCTAAAGTTAAAGGAATGGGTTACCTCCTCCGGACAAGGCTTATTCTCTGAATTGAAGCAATAATTAAGCAGAAGCGGAGGATGGTAACTGTCAACAGACGTCATGACTGTTGGACTGAGTTCGACAGTCATATTGACTGCGTCAGTAAAGAATACAAGATCTAACTGCCTCCCCAAAACGTTAGATACACCGCTCATTTGATTCAAGTCAAGTGAGAATAAGGAATTAAGAAAACAGGATTCCTTAGAATTCAGGTTGCCTTCAGGAAGGTAGTTATCGTCGTCTACATCCGTTACCCACTGAATATTGGGTAAATTAAAGTCTCCAAGGAGAAGTAATTCATCGCCAGTGTCCATCATACTCGAGATATGATCAACACCAGAGATGAGAATATCATAGAGATTTTTACCTCTATCGTCAAGAGTGCTTATCATATCTGGTGGGATATAGCAGCACAGCAGAAAGAGATTAACTTTTGATAAGGTAATTTTAAGAGCGACAAGCTCAATGTCAAGGTGGATAGAAAAACTAGGAAGAGAAATTAGATTACAAGACAGATGGCTACTACAAGCAAGAAGTACGCCACCTCCACGAGCATCCGAGTCAGTGTAACGATCCCTCCGAAACACTTGGTAATAGGAATCAAAGAGTTCCGCATTAAGAATACCTTCATGAAGCCAGGTTTCGAACCCGCTAGCCATCGATGCCTGAAGGATGTCGTTAGTTTTTGACCTAGTCCCTCTTACATTCTGGTAGTAGAGGGAAAGCGTCTCGAGTTTTTTGGCATCTGTATAGTGCTCGGAGTAGAAGCGTTTGCACGATGCACTTGAGTACGGGTACGCGGAACAAAAAGCTTGGTAAGGGCACCAGCAGGCCAGAAACCGGGATCTAAAAGAGTCTCGGCAATAACGGGCGGTGCAGACAAAACAAAAGAAGCAACAGGCTTGGAAGCCTTGCTGACTTTTCTGCAGGAGACAGTTCCAGGGTCTATAGATTTCTTCCTTAAATATTCACAGACAGACTCCGTCATAGTTTCAGGAGAGAATCGTGATATAAAGATATCTAAAGGTCTCAGTATCGTAACCAGAGGGGTGCACGGTTGTAGGGGAACTGTAGCTGCCGTGACCGGGGGGTTGGCCACTATTAAGGGCGAAGAGGTTGATACTGAGACCGGCCTAGAAGTCGACTCCATCTCCGGAACACGGGGCAAGGAACTCAAAGTGACACCGTCCCCAATGATGGCTTGGCGATTTCGATTTTTCCTGCGACTTTTGCGACGCACCTTAGTAACATGTGCAATCGAGTTGACGGCCTCCTGTGGCAAAAGGACGTTCTCCGAACGGGAAGTAGCCGCGGGGCAGGGTGAAGGCAGAGCGTCATCAGATGCTGCCGTCGCTGAGGAGGTCTTATTTGTAACAGCGACGCTCTCCAAACTTAAGGACAGGGAGCGCAGGGCGTTGTGATTTTGAATCACTGCTGATGATAGCGATTCAATATCAGCCCTAACACGCTTGGTATTCCTTTTTATATCGTCCAATATAGGATGGACAGAAGCCAAGGAGCTATAAGTGCAGGAGGGAGAAGTGGCGACCGGGTTAAGTATCGCCGAATGTATGTCGTCTAACGACTCTAATGCTGTTGCAATTCGGGAAGAAATTTTTTCAAATTTCTCAATTTTAGGGTGCAGTCGCAGCATTGAACACTTATATTTATTGACAGTAATCAGACACATATACTCCAGATTCGTATCCTGCACATAAAATGTGGCACCAAAGTTTACATATCATGCACTGGACCCACTTTTCTCCTTTTCTGTCCATACTGTAAAGCCCATTGCAAAAAGAGCAACTGGCATCTCTATTACTAATTGGTGTTCTCTCCGGATTGATATTTTCTTCCCCAGATGATGCATCATGCAAGCTTATAAAATAACTGCCTGTTTTGGTACAATTGGGTGTCTAGGACACGAAGAGTAAAAGTAAAAGAGCATAACGGGGCAGCATTACAGAAAAATTTAAAAATTGGAAGCTTGAGTCCATAGGACTTGCTTTGTTACCCCTTTCGTCTTCTGGTTGGCCCTGCGTTGGGGTGGTGTACTCACTCTCGTGAAGGAACCACAAAATATAATATTTAAGTTCAAGATATTAAAAACACTTTAATGAGTCGTCTATTACACTTTACTTTTAACTATTTAACAACTTAATTACTTTACAATGAATTTTTATTTTATATATATTAAGATATATGAATATATAAGTTAATTGTCGGGATGTTGTTGATATCGCGGCGGCGTAGTACTCACTGACTCCAACGGTGGTAGATGATGGTTGGTGAAAGCGATGAACCCGGGGGTTATTGCCAGTCACAACATGTCCCAACTTCTTAGTTGCTGAGCGTACGCATTTCTCAAGGATTGGTTGACCTAATTGTGTTCGCCATGTACTTGCTGACGCTTGCGCCCACGGGTTGTTCATCGTTGAATTGGAACGTTGAACATGACTAGTTGTGGCCAAGTGGATTAGCAGCACCACCAGTATCTATCGCGAAAAGGGGAGAGGTCTTCACTGCACCGTCAGTTAGCACGCCTAGCGCTGCGCTAGCTAGCTCGCCGTGGGGCGGGGGGTTTCGTGGTACAGGGATGGCATATGGCCGACAGTTAATGGTTACAGAAATATTCCGCGTGCTGAATTTAAAAAAAAGACTATTGTCTCAGCCCATTCAGGCTGGGGGTGGCGAACCATTACTAAGGTGTACTTACCTCGCTGGGGGCATCCTCTTGCACGGGGCCCTACAAACTTGACGATTACATTCCCTGTTCCATGTCTGTCTATTCGAAAAGCAAAAAAAAAATTTGATACGAGGGTTTTAGTATTGAATATTTCAAATAAGAGACTCAATTTAATTTTGTTTCCCTTCTTTTCTTCTTTTTTGATTCGTTAGCTGGCGGTCCGAGCGGGACGTCCCCGCAACGGATACGCTGCTGTCGGTGCCGCTGGGTCCCGAACTCTATTCACGATTCGCTTCCATTCTTCTCGGTTTTTTGCGGTGTCTCGAGCCTCGGTAACTGATAATCGTTGATTCTTTAAGCTCTGTGCCAATTTTCAGCCTGTACCCAATCATTTCAGCTATTCCGCTTTTTCCGGATTAATTTAACTATGTATACTAAAAGCCTTTCATATTGACAAAACACAAAATTATTATGTCCAATTCACTTCAACCTGAGCAGCATGAAAAGCTTGCAGTGGACGACCCCTGTAGCGTGTAGCCGCATATCTCAAAGCCGCTTGTAGCCGCCTCTAGCCGCTCATGTAGCCGAAGCGCGTAGCCGCTCGAATACGCTGCCAGTGGACGACCAACCTTATGGCTGAGTCGCAGCCGAATACCATGCGTGAACATACTGATTTTTTTTTGTTTTATGAATTTTCCTGAGTTCACGTAATTTCCGGAAAAGGTTGGTCTTTTAGCTCAGTAAAGAAATCGTCTTTGAAATAATGTTTAATGACTTCTTCACCCAGATTGTTACGATGCAACAAAGAACCCGAGATAAGCATCCTTGTTTTAACCAACCGACCGAAAAATAACTGGGCCGGTGCCAATCGCAAGCTTGCTACCGGTGTTGATTGTATTCTAAAATCCGATATTGGTAGAGTTTAGTTTGTTGTCCTTCATAGCACCGTTTCAAGCATGTTTTTAGCAATCGCAACGCGTTTCTCGGCTAACCCATTGCTTTGAGGATATCGAGGACTTTAGAATTTCATGACAATATTATGATTATTCGTAAATGTTTCAAATTCGACTGTTATCAGCTTTGATTATCGTTGGATATCCCAGTTTGTTAAAATTGTTTTTTAATTTATCGATTATATGACGCGACGTTTTATTACTCAACTGTTCGACGATAAGATATCCGGAATAGCTATGGATGACAGACAAGAAGTCGTGTCCCGCCTACTCAAACAAGCCCATGGCTACAATGTGAAACGGATATTGAGGTGGCTCTTCTTGAACTAGCTCTTCTTTTTGATTGTTACGCCTAAATTTTTCACGTTTGGCACACGATGTCACAATTTCCTTTATCTGACCGTTCATGTTGGGCCAGTAGTAGTACATTCTTGCACGAGCAAGGGTCTTTTCGATTCCCAAATGTGGTGCATGTAGCCATTGACTGAGTTGTTTTGGTAATCCCGTTGGAATTACCATACGATGATTACGAAAGAGTAGGCCATTCTCAAAATGAAGTTCGTTTTTAAATTTATGAAACTCTCGACTACGATCATCTAGCAGTCGATAATTTGGCCACCCGTTTTCTACATATCTACAAATTTGTAGATAGTTCTCATCACGCCCAAGGGTTATTATAAGGAGTGAGGGGGCAACCCATGTGGTGAACACTGCGGCCAAGTTAGGCCTATTGTGTACGTACCCCACTAGCGGAACAGACTATCGGCCTTCCGAATGAAGGCAAGAAGGTCTTTAATTGATGAAGACCGGACTTGGGCAGGGCTCAAAAACTCTCTGATAAACGTTCTTTTTCTAAGCCAGATCAGAGCAGGACATTCACAAAGAATATGTGTGGAAGTCTCGTCGCCTTCCAAGCAGAGTCGGCATTCTGTCTCTTGAGACAGACCTAGGTTGTGGAGGTGGTACCGCAGTCCTACATGGCCAGTGAAATATCCCGCCAGCAGCCTTAGATCCGCTCTGTTTAGAGTAATAGTGCCTCTTAAGGCAAAGGGTCTTATAAGATCTTTAGCCTGTCTAAGACCGGAGACTGACTCCCAATAGGCTAGGTTTATTCTATTAATCCACTCTTCTATCAAGGACTTGGAGGTGGACCAAGAGATGCCACAGAAGGGTTCTGGACCCTGGAACATAGTCTCAGACCCTTCCCTCGCGAGCCTGTCTGCAGCCTCATTTCCCTCGATACCCCAGTGTCCGGGGACCCAGCAGAGCGAGACCTCGTTTCTTCTGGTGAGGCTCTGGAGTACATCAAAACACCCTGCTACTATTTTGGAAGAAAACTTCCACGTTGAGATTGCCTTGATGGCAGCTTGGCTGTCAGAAAAGATCTTAATGTTGGCGCCTTTCAGACCTTTCTCAAGGCTGAGCCTAGCGCAGGTCGCAATGGCATGTATTTCAGTCTGGAAAACAGAGTGCCACTTACCCATCGTAATCGAGACCTTGGAGTTGGGTCCTGCGACACCAGCCCCTGTGCCATGTTCCATCTTTGACCCGTCAGTAAACCAGTGGAGATGTTTTTGATCCCCAGGAAGAATAGTTTCCTCCCACTCAGAGCGATCCGGGATAATCGCTCTGAATTTTCTTTGGAATCGCAGTTGACTAACCATATGGTCGGATACGCGGCAGATTGAAATGCTTGGGATATTTTTAAGGATATCCATGTGTCCTTTGACCGTATGGGGCCAGTTGGATGAGATCTGAAGTCTCAAGGCACTTATGGCGGCGGATTTCCATATGAAGAGATGCAGTGGGGTCAATCCAATGATTGCTTCCATTGCAGCTGTGGGACAGGTCCGCATAGCTCCGGTAATGGAGAGGCAAGCAAGCCGTTGCAGCTTGCTGCACTTGAGGATCGACGTAACCTGTTTAGTCTTGGGCCACCAAACTATAGCAGCATAAGTGACAACAGGTTTAACGATCGTATTGTACATCGAGTACATTATTTGTGGTGTAAGACCCCATGTCTTACCCAGAAGCCTTTTGCAGGCCCATATGGCCGTTGTGGCTTTGCTGATGACGTAGTCAAGTTGAGCGTTCCAGTTCAGTCTGACTACTCAACTGTGGTATCCTGGATACAGATAGGACCTAGGTCCACTTTGTAGCGTTTGGAAAAAGGTACCAGGACAGCCTTATTTGACTCATGATTTACCCTTAGAGTAAGCGAACTGGGAGCTATGTAGAGGGAGAGTGAGCTCCAGTTTGCACCTAATATGAAGGTCTAGCAGCCTTTCCATTGTTTTCAAAAGAAAAGAGGTTAAGCTGATAGGTCTGTACGATTTAGGCAGCTCGAGGGGTCTGTTGCCCTGTTTCGGGATAAAAACCACCACGACTTTCCTCCAGATGGTTGGAATGTATCCCCAATTGAAGCTGGCTCTAAAGAGGCAGACTAGGTTGTTGATGATCAGGTCAAGGCCTTTCTGTCCTAATAACCGCATGACGTCTTGCCTATTTTCTGGTTTTCTTATTTTCAGAATTGCCTCGCGATATTTGTTGTTTGGTTTCTGTTATGTATTTGTTGTTTGTTAAAGGTGAAAGGAAAGGCGATGCTAACGAATTTTAATATTTTATTCCGCGTTAAATTCTCGCACACACTTGTTAAGCTACCTGTTCTGACAGTGGGGGTCTGTCCTGAAACTTGTCATTTATAAGTGATTCAACTTGACCTTTTTGTTAACCTAACGCTATGTTCACAATACTAAAGCTACACTACATTTCCCCCTTATTACAAAAGTGTGCGTATATACATTATTTAATAAAGCACACATTAATTACTGATTATTAAAAGTACTTAAAAGGAAGAAGACCCGTCCGGTCTTGACGGTGAATAGCGTCGCGGAGCTCTCCCACTTCTGGAACTACGCCTGAGTACCTGTAACTCCGTGTTTCCTGCTGTTTCTGCCACAACACAATCAAAGTTCGATTTTTGACCGCCGTTCCCTACGGTTTTGTTGAAGTTTGTTTCAATATCTTGTGTTGCCGATGTACTCTCACGACGACGATGTTCATCTTGTTGTTCTGACGTAGATAATTCAATAGTGCTTTCACTCGGTGGCACTGTCGAAGCCACCATAGGGCGTGAGTCAACTATTGGCTGATCGACTCGCTGCCTGAGATGATCTGCGTGTCGTCGACGAACAATTCCTTCAGGTGTCATGTCAGTATAAGAGTATCTTCCCTTTCTATCTAATACCGTAGCTGGTGTCCATTTATTTTCCAATTGTGTTCTACAATACACTTCCTGTTGATTATGAAATGTTCTCTCAGGGTGTTGATGGTGTAATTCATCTCGCAGGTGCTTATATTGCAACATTTGACGTCGATTAGGTTTGATGTTGTCGAATACATTATTTAATCTTCTGGAAAACATTGCTTCAGCTGGTGATTTTCCTGTTGTTGCATGAGGGGTATTTTTGTATGAAAACAAAAACTGTCGTAGACGCTGTTCTTAGCTTCCTTCTTTTGTTGATTTCATTCGTGTTTTGAATGTTCTGACAACTCTCTCCGCCAGCCCATTTGTGCGAGGGTGGTATGGTGATGACGTGATATGCTTAATACCGTGTTGATGACAAAATCTTTGAAACTCCTCTGCGGTAAATTGCGTGCCGTTATCACTAACGATAACCCGTGGATATGCGAATGTAGTGAAGATCTTGTCCATGGTGTTGCACAATGCGTATGCGTTAAGCGAATTCATCTGTTTAACTTCCATCCATTTTGATAAAGCATCAACCACAATTAACCAATGTTTTCCCTCAAATGGTCCCGCGTAATCGACGTGAACTCTTTCCCAGTTTGATTCAGGAATTGTCCAAGAATAAATCGGAAGAGGCGCTTCCCTTTGCCTATTTTCTTGACAGGAAGTACATGATTTACAGCAGGGTTGTCCAACACGCGGCCCGCGGGCCGCATGCGGCCCCCGGCAAGTATCAATGCGGCCCACACGCAAATGAAAACGAAATGAATTTTCAATGCGTAAACTTTACGCAGTACTTTTGTTTATTTGTTTTTAATTTTGAAATAAATCCGACAAGAAAACACAATTTTTTGCAATTAACAGGAAGTTAAATATTTTTTGCAGCCTTGACAAAGTTTTTTAAACAATAACTGACGGTTTTAATTTTCAAAATAACAAGTAAACAGCAGCAAAGCTGGCTATGGATGACGTCATGGTACCTGCAGGAAAAGTACAAGAACAGAATTCTGTTAGGCTAAGAACATAGTGAAGCAGAAAGCAAAGCAGCGATGAAAGCGCAGAGCAAAGCAGCGAAATCAAATAAGTGAGTTTTCTGTTAACACACGCATAGTGGAGCAAAGCGGCGCGTTCAAACAATTTTGATTTCTCTGCTATCATCCTTTCAGCCTCTTTGCTCTCCGCTCTCATCGCTGCTTTGCTCTCTGCTTCACTATGTTCTTAGCCTTAAGAAACTCGAAGCAACTTACAGATTCTGAATTTTCTAAAGGTGCGGGAACGGACTTTATATTTATTGTTAGTTTATTATTGCATACTCTGGTTTTTTGTTTAAAACACGTAGGTATATTTTAATTTATTCCTTCAAATTTTTGTAACGTATCCGGTTTATTACTCAAGAAATATGTATATTATTTTCTATTATCGTCGAAATTTTTTTCATTTCTGTAGGATGACCTCCTCACAAAAGAAACGAAAATTGATTGATGAAAAACGAATTTTTAACGAAAAATGGACAGAAGATTACTTTTTCATTGAACAGAACAATTCGGCGTTTTGTTTAATTTGCCGTGAATCTATAAATGTTTTTAAAGAATATAATGTAAAACGACATTATGTTCAAAAGCATGCAGGCAAATATGATTCCTATCGGGAGATGTGTCGTAAAGACAAAGTTAACGATTTGAAGAAAGGTCTCTCAGCCCAACAAAAGTTACTTCAAAAGGGTTCAAATCAACCGAGAGCGATAGTGAAAGCTAGTTATGTAGTGTCCAGTTTAATTGCTAAAAAGTTAAAACCGTTTTCGGATGGCGAGTTCATCAAGGAATGTATGGAGACCGTGGCAGGAATAATTTGCCCAGATAAGAGAGCGGAATTTTCTAAAATCAGTTTGTCACATCAAACTGTCGCCAGAAGAGTTACCGATCTTGGAAACAACATTGAACACCAATTGAAAACAAAAATTCCCGGTTTAAAATATTATTCCCTGGCAATGGATGAAAGTACAGATGGTAGTGACACGGCACAGTTGGCGATTTTCATCAGAGGCATTAATAACGAATATGATATCATTGAAGAAATGGTTGCTTTAGTTCCGTTAAAAGGCACAACAACATCAAGAGACATATATGAAGCAACAAAACAAACGTTATCCCGATTTTCTATGTCGCTTTCCAATATTTCCGGCATTGTTACTGACGGTGCTCCAGCTATGACAGGTAAAAGAGAGGGACTCGTAAAATTGTTAGAAAATGATGCTATTGCTATGAAAAACACCCGTTTAATGAAGTATCACTGCATCATCCACCAGGAAAACTTGTGCGGAAAAGCTTTTAAAATGGATCATGTTATGCATACTGTCGTCAAGACTGTAAATTTTATAAGGTCAAGGGGTTTGAATCATCGCCAATTTCAAGAGTTTCTCAAATGTTGTGATGTCGACTATGGTGATATCGTTTACTTTTCCGAAGTCAGATGGCTCAGTCGGGGACAGATGCTAAAACGATTTTACGATTTACGAAGTGAAATCAAGACGTTTATGGAATCGAAAGGTAAAGGTGTGCAAGAACTTGATGACATGAATTGGCTGGCTGATTTGGCGTTTTTGGTTGATATAACCGCTCACATGAATGAACTAAACACCCGTCTCCAAGGCAAAGATCAACTCATCAGTGCATTGTTTCAAACTGTAAATGCGTTCCAAATGAAACTTAAATTATGGCAGGAACAAATAAGTCGAAACAATTTTTCGCATTTCCATACTTTGGCCGAACATAATCCTTTGAATGGACATAAATACTCAATTTTACTTCTCGATTTAATAAAGGACTTTGAACAAAGATTTCAGGATTTTCAAATGAATAAGCATTATTTTAGTATTTTTACAACTCCATTTTCGGTAGAAATAGATAAATTGCCGTCAAATTTTCAAATGGAATGCATTGAGTTGCAATCTGATATGCAACTAAAGGACAAATTCGACCATGTAACATTGATTGAATTTTACAAATCTTACCTACCAAGAGACAAATATCCTACCTTACATGATCACGCTCTCTTCATGGCTTCCCTTTTCGGCAGCACTTACTTATGTGAACAACTCTTTTCAAGAATGAATTACACCAAAAGTAAAACTCGAAACAGAATATCTAATGAACATCTGGAGAACACATTGAGAATTTCTACTACATCCATTGCACCAGATATCGAGACATTGTCGATGCAGGTACAAGGCCAAGTGTCGCATTAGTATTTTTTAAACATATTCTATATATTGATTTTTATAAATAATTATACATGCCTAAGTAAAAGATATGCAAATATAGTGTGTGTTTTATTATCAGTATTTGAACTGCGGCCCCAAGCACTTTGTACTACTAAAATGTGGCCCCCAACATCGAAAAGGTTGGACAACCCTGATTTACAGAATAGTTCAATGCTGTGGTCTATTTTATGCCACCATACGTAATATCGTGTTAATGCCTTCATCGCAACGATGCCTGGATGTCCCATATGTAGCTTTCGAAGTACCACCGTCCGTATTGATTCAGGAATTATTATTCTACCCTGCCACATTAAAATCCCATCTTCATAAGATATTTCTGAACATTTTTCCCAATAGGCTGCTAATGCCACTGAGTTTTCAACGTTTGCCCAGTTTGACTTAATGTTAGCAATAACCACTCGGCACACTTTATCACGACGTGTAGCTTTTCGTATGTTGAGCTGTGATAATTCCAAATCCGATAACTTTTCTTGCGTGATGTTTTCCACAATACGATTTATGCGTTTTTCGATTTCTGATGTTTGTTCCCCATCATTTGGTAAACGAGATAGACAGAAGATAGAGATAATGCCACATTCAAAGATCCCTTGCGATATTGTATGTCGTATTGATATTGATTCAACAACAATGCCCAACGAACTAACCTGTTGCTCACAATTTTGGGGAGCTTTCTATTTTCACCGTGAGTAACGTGAACCGATTTCCTCTGGTCGAACTTTTGTACTGCGAAGATTATGCCCAATGCCTCCTTGTCGATAACAGAATATTTTTGTTCAGCATCAGACAGTTTGCGCGATGCAAATGCGATAGGTTTTTCCTCCTTGCGATGCTTGTGATATATAACGGCACCTACACCTTTGTCCGATGCGTCAGTTGAAATAAAAATCTTCTCATTGCTGTTAACTGGAACCAAAAAATCAGATCTTGCCAATTGTTGTTTAACCCTATCGAATAACTTTTGATGATGATTTGTCCATTTCCACTGTGTTTTACTCTTAATTAAATCATATAGTTCTGCAGTTGTTGTTTGAAGATGAGGTATGAATTTTTCATAGAAATTTATTAGCCCGAGAAAGGCATGTAATTCCGTTTTATTCGTCGGTGTCGTTGCGTTCATAATTGCCTTCAGCTTGCCCGCTGTTGGTCGTATACCGTCTTTCGTAAACCTATGACCCAAATATTCAATCGAATTTTCCAGAAAAGTACATTTATTTCGTTGAACTGTAAATTTGGCGTTTTTCAATCGCTGTAACACTATACCTAAGCGTTCCAAATGTTCTTGGTCATTCTTGCCTGTAATTGCGATATCATCAAAGTAAATGGCGACCCCCGGTATATCCTGTAACAACTTATGTAAATACCGTTGACAGATCGCCGGTGCATTTGCGATGCCAAAAGGAAGTCTATTATATTGAAAATACCCAAGATGTGTGGAAATTGTAAGGTACTTACGTGATTCAGGAGCAACTTCAAACTGTAAATATGCATCCTTTAAATCGATTTTACTGAATTTAATTCCTCCGGCCAATTTTGCACGAATTTGATCAAATAACGGGACTGGAAAGGTATCCACTATCAATACGGGGTTAATTGTTGTTCTGAAGTCGCCACAAATTCGAACAGTTCCATTCCTCTTCGGAACATTTACCGTTGGTGTTGACCATTCCAAAGGTGCATTGTTCGGGTTGACTTCTGTAATTACCCCTTGTTGCTCTAAACGCTTCAATTCCATCTCAACGTTCTTCTGTAAGCTGAACTTGATGGGTCTTGCGGGAGCATGCACGGGTGATGCATTTCCTTTTATGTTCACCTGAAAATCTTTTATTGTACCTGTTACATCACGAAACAATTCCTCATTTTCCTCAAGAATTCTTCTTAATCCTTCTATTGTGTTATTTTGTTGAACGTTGTTATGTTGCTTCCTCGTGTTGACACTGTCTTCCTTGTGGATCTTGTTTTGTTGATTATTACACTGGTTTTGTTGAATGTTGCGGTGTGCTGCTTTTTGCTTGTATTGTTTTGTTGTTGTTGTTTTTTATGAAAGAATTAGTAAAAGTCAGAGCTTACTTACTTATAGTTGTGCAACGGATAGCTTTAGACTGAAACCAATACATTCAATTTTCTCTTATGTTCTAAAGAACGGTGTTGCCACATTCTAACAGTTGTCAGCGAATATACACAATCTGGAAGCTTCATTCCAAATGCATCGCACCACAGAAGGCCAAAGAGCAATGGTTCTTCGTCGTTTTGTTGAGCCCCGCCGGCCCCCAAATTTGTTGATGATTTTTGTAATTATATTTAAAAAATGAAAACTCACTACTCTGTACTTTTACTTTTTAACTTTATTTAAATAGTTTAAATGGTGAATGTCCGACGGCACGACGAGAACTGAGCCAAGAATCTTGGCTCAGCTTCGAGTCGGCCACGGTCCCACACGCTTTCGTCCATTCAAAACGCGCGTTATGGTGTTCCAAAATAACACCGTTAAGAAAATCGAACCCTAAACGTTTTTGGGGTCGCTGATCACGAAAATCGAGGTCCCGCGGTCCTAAAATTAGGGCGTCACCCCTAAAAATGCAAAAAAACACCCCTTTTTAGGGGGTTTTCGCGATTATTTCAGTAATAATGAAAACTAATGCGATGAAAGGCACTTTTTTTTTAATATTTATTTGCGAAGGGGGTTGATTTATACTAAATTAAGGCGAACTTAATGGTAAGGGGTACTTCTAAACCTAAAGGGTTGACAGTACCCCTAAATTGGCAAAAAATGGAAAAAAAAATTTCTCAAGTTTATGCTTCAAATTCGATTGTAGGCGTACTGTCAGGCAAAAATAAATTATTTTCAAACCTTAAGGGGTTAAAACTACCCCTACAATATAGTTCATTGAAAACTAGGGGGGAGGGGTGTTCCAAAATAACACCGTTAAGAAAATCGAACCCTAAAGGTTTTTGGGGTCGCTGATCACGAAAATCGAGGTCCCGCGGCCCTAAAATTAGGGCGTTACCCCTAAAAATGCAAAAAACACCCCTTTTTAGGGGGTTTTTTCGATTATTTCAGTAATAATGAAAACTATTGCGATGAAATGCACTTTTTTAAATATTTATTTGCGAAGGTGGTTGATTTATACTAAATTAAGGCGAACTTTATGGTAAGGGGTAGTCCTAAAGGGTTGAAACTATTCCTAAATCGGCCAAAAATGGCAAAAATTGTAAATATTTCAAGTTATAATACATTATTCATAGGAAATTGTCCAAACTTTCCAATTTTTTTAAAAAAAATATTGGTTTATCACGTATTTTTTGGAGAAAAAGATGGTTTTAGTTGAAATTTTAGTGAAAAAATAACAAAATTTTGACTTTGGCGATTCATAACTCCGAAAGTTGGTAAGATAGGACCATTGTTTTTACCGTTGTAGATAGGTGGAGGAATTCTGCACTGGTACCATAACCATGAAAATAGGTTATACGGTTACAAAAACACAGGGTGATATGTAAAACTTTAACAAAAAAACTTCAAAACGCGCTAGCGGCTAAACCGTTACGATTCCCCCCCCACCCATACGATTTTTTGTTCGTCTATCTAAGACCTATCCACAGCCGGCCGCTTTGTAAGTTTATGTGGGACACCCTGTATATGTATATGTATATATATATATATATATATATATATATATATATATATATATATATATATATATATATATATATATATATGTAGGAGTAAAATCCATAAATTTACTTAGAGTGAGGATGAATCAATAAAGATGTTCGGATTACTTGGGGACTTCTGCAAGCAAGCAGGTCAAGTTGGATATGAGTGAAGTCATTCCTCTTCAACTGAAGCGATTCGATGTTTTCGACGGGTATTTGTCTCAATTTTAAAATACAGTTTGTAAATTAGGTAGATCAGTACGAATATGAGAATCAAGGAGAATGTAGATAACGAGATTGTTGTTACATGATTAGTAGTTAGAAATGGAGAAGAGGTGAGAATCTTTTGGCATAATACTTTTCACTTTAACGCTTAGGCTATCTAAGTCAGTATTATCAAAGATGACTTGCGGGAGTTTGCCCTTAGCTCGGATAGCTGTAAGATTCAAATTCATGTTTAGCATGGGGTTTCCCAACTGGTAAAATTTGGTTTTGATGTTGGAGACAGTAGAATGAGCTTCAATAGCGATTTCCTTTGTTCTGGCCTTGCATCCGGGCTTCAGTTCCACAAGCCCGCTGCCGATTAACGGTGTAGAATAAGACGTCTCGTTGCAAATTATTCGAAGGTTTGTTTGAATTGGTATCAAATAGATCCAAGTGTTGGGTTTCGCTAGTGCGTTCCATACTTCATGAGTAAGATTAAAAAGGCGAATTTCGCAATCCTCGGGTGCAATTTCCCCTTGGTGTAAGGCAATCATGCAGTTTATTAAATTTGTAGGAGATGAAATTTTGGGTACAGATGAATTCGTTGGATCGATATTTACGGCATTCATCTAGGTCGTTTTGTTTAAAGAATACGTATCGTTCCGTTTTTTCATCTATAAGTATGTATATATTGGGAATCGAGCTTAATATAGTAATAAGTATTGTTTTATATGTAGCTGGTATACTGGCTAGCTTGTAGACAGAAAAGGTGTTTTTAATAAGGGGAACTTTTATTTGGAAGACTAAAGCATTATTCATTAGCAAGGGTGTAATTGTAGATACTTTAGCAATAATGGGTATATTATATCTAGTTAATTTAACCGGAAATTGTAAGTTATTCATAGTCTCGAGTTGAATATCTTTCAAAGCAGTCAAAAATGTCTCAGAATCTGCAAGATGTTTGTCAAGCCGTCTTAATCTGGCTTCTTGGGTCATTTCCAAAAGTTCTGCTTGATGAGCAACTAATAGATCGGCTCTGCGAAACACAATGCTTGTTGCTTCATCGAAAAGGTGGAAATTTCTTTGAGTAATTTTGTCTTTCGCTGATTCCTTTTCTATTTCGTTAAAGTAATGGGAGATTTTGTTAAACGTATTATTTAATGATGTGAAAGAAGTTTGCATCGTATTGACTATGACGGAGATTTTCTTTTCAAAGGAATGGTGTATCTTAAGTTGGCTGGTCTCAAGGTTTTGAATTGAGTCATGAATATGCTCGGAATCATCACTATCCATGACCCCAAAAAGATATTTCTGAGCTTGACCTATCATATTTATTAAGCCACGTTTCGACCGGTGAGAGTCGGGTTGTGTTAAATTGCTGAAATAAGTGTTTGTTTCCTTTACCTCGTAGAGCGTATTGTTGATGAGTCCCATAGTGGTTATACAGTTGTCTTCGGGAAATTTTTTCCGGATTTCCAAACAAAGTCCTATCAGCTTCACGTAGAGTTCTTCCAATTCGAGGGATTCAGTTTTGAGGACTGTTGTGTTTACATATAGAAAGAATTCCCAATCGTCGGAAGATTGGGATACCTTTCCTACATCTTCAAAGTAAACGCCGGTATTCGATGTGAGCGGGATGGTGTTGTGCCCCTGCCCGTGCCCCAGCACGGCAAGTGAACAAAGATATCTGGAATGGGACGTAGAAGTATGTTTTAGCGCAAGCTTGGAAATGTATTACTTTGGAGGTTTACTCCAGAGAGATTTTGCTGGTGTCGTGGACAAGGTGCAAAGGGATTCACCTGATTCCACGACGGAAGCTTGGTAATGGAGAGCGACTTAAGTTGGGGAGCAAATAGCTCGGTTGTTAAAGATTTATCACGAAATAGAACATTCGTAAATGGTGAAAAGTGCGAGACCATGATTATTACAACTGAATGTATGTACGTATATAAAAGTTGCATCTACACTCCGCGACACATGATTGTAGGCAGTCCAAATTTCTCAGAAAGTTTGAATAGCAACAGATTTTTGGGAAATATAATGCCCTCATCGTATGGTAGTATAACTGTTTTGTACCGATTCAAATTTTCCAATGTATCTGAAGCGTACTACATTTTTTATGAAGAATTTACTGAAAATTGCTATAAAAACCTGCGACATTTGAATGTAGGCACTTTCAGCTATACGAGTTTTGGGAAGTAATTTATAGATATTTTAAAACGAAAACAAAGAATTATTTAATAAAACAAATTTGTGATATTTTTAATAATGTGTACTACCACCATTTCTATTTATAAGTTCAAAAATTCTGTTAATCATGGAATTGTACAAATTTCTTAAAATTTCTATAGGAATTTCATTCCACGTCGTTGTTACAGCCACTTTTAATTCCTCTATGGTATCGAACTGTGTTCCGGATCCATAAATTTTTCTCGTGAGCCATCCATCCAACATTTTCTATTATATTCAGGTCCGGTGATAGAGATGGCCAATCTAAAACCTGCATATTTTCCTCCTCAAACCACTGTTTCACTACCCTGGCTGTGTGAACTGCAGCGTGGTCATGCTGGAAAATCCAATGTGACCCTTCCATCTTTTCTATTATTTTAAGTTTAGCACTCTGTAGTACCGCTTTGTAGTCATTAGCTGTAAATCTTCCACTGAGAAAGGCCAAATCAATAGGTCCATTGTACTAGATGGCCCCCCAAACCATGAGACCTCCTTCGCGACGGTGGCGACGCGATAAAAACTTCTGCTCCTTCCTTAAATCGTGGAAGTAGAATGCATATCCATCCGGCCCATCTAGTGTAAAGCGTTTTTCGTCTAAAAAAATGGCACTTGTCCATTCGTTTGTCCATGTCATGTGTGCTCGAGCGAATTCCAGTCTCATCTCTTTGTGCCTCTTGGTTAATAGTGGTTTTTTCTTGAGACGACGACGTTGTATAGTTTTTTTTTTTTTTTTATGTGGCAGTGCTAAGCTTAGGAGTCACCCTTTGTACTACTAGTCCGTCATGTCATTTGTCACGCCATGGTGCAATGCCAAGCAGTAAGCTTAGTACGGGGGAGGGATGAGGGGGTATAAGTTAAATTTTTATTTATATGACTTCATAAAAAAATAAAAGATTATCGCTCTGTAATAAACGTCTTGCTTTATTGAAGATCAAAATCAAACTATAAAGGTACTTAGAGCTAATTACATTAATTGGGCGAGTTGGGGTTGCTCAGGTGGAGACATGTCGTCAGCAGCTTTCAAGTTCACGGGTACCGTGTTTCCGTTGCGGGTGTTGGCGGTGTTGGTTGACCTGTGGGAAAGTATGACATCGGCCTTGGGTTGTTAGCCTGGGAAATGCTGCGGTGGCGATAGATTTCCTTTGTTTAATATTTCTGGTGAATTTTGCGTTAACTCTTCCCTCCTTAAATGTGAATGTCCTCATTCTCAAAAATATGGAATCTGGCTGATCCTAGTTGTTTCAGGTGATGAAGATCTGGATCCTTGATGTTCTGTAGAACAATCTGCCTCTGTTATGATTGTTAATGGGATTTCCCTCGTCTCTATTACAGTGGTGGTTATAGGATTACTTTTGAGGTAAGTGATGAGTTTTGTTCCAGAGATAATTAGCAGGAAGATAAGTATGATGGTAGTTACTCCGAAATTGGTAAGATATTTTGTTCGGCTTTCTTCTTCAATCAACTTTATGCGTTCAGTGTTGTTAAGATGCATCTCCTTCATTTATTCCAGTGTAAGTATTTCTTCAAAGGTCCTGACGATTTCGTCCGGTTGCACAATAGGGGGAAGTGGCTTGGAGCTGGAGCGTTCGTTAAACGTGTACGTCTGATTATCTGCGATCACTGTTGCGTTGTGGTATTGGATGATGAATGTTCCAGTTAGGTTCATCGTTTCGCTATTGATCATGATCGATCCATTGAATTTATTTAGCAGCAAAGTTCCAGGGAATATTTCTTCCGTCCAAGGGATGTGTCTATTATCAATTTCGGTGCAGGTTGAAGGTCGACTCCTGAGCCAGTTAGGGATACAGTTCGTTTCGCTTAAATCTACTATTTGTTTATTATTACATATTGTTATCCTAGTGCTAGAGGGACATTTTTCTTTTATGCCATAAATTTTATTTTCACAATCTAATACATTTTCGTATGGTACTTTAACTATAAAATTTTCTCTTTTAATGGGTTTTATTGTTAACATTTTGCATAAGGCAATACCCGTATTGGGAATGCTCATTATATAAAGTAAGCTAAGGTTACTTGATGCAATTTTTATTTCTGCAAAATCTAATGCTTCTTCTAAATTAGTATATGGTACGTTATTTTTATCAAATAATTCTTTAACTATATTTATTTCTTTATTTGAAAGTATGAAGGAATTTACGATACCAACTTTTGCCCAGTGTAAGGCGTAATCTACGTTAATAATTTCTTCCTTAATTAGATCTAGTTTATATTTAATGTTTGCTACAACTACATTTATCATTTCATCATTCGTTTTGAATGTTTCTATTATTTTATTCGCAAGATTCGTTATATTATTCATTCTATCAGTTATCGATTTATTAATTATTACCTGTTTATTATTGTTTTCTAAAACATCGTTTATTTTTGCTTTCAATATTAGAAAATCATCGTGGTCAGGGCTTCCGGCTAGCCATTTCCATGCACTTCCTAGAAAGTCAAGTGATCTCTTTAGCCTTGTTTTGGGTTTTAGTCTGTTAATTGAGATTTTAATTTGGGTTAGTTCGTGGGAAAGGAATGGATACATGGGATGGGTTGTACCGACTTCATTTTTTACTTTAAGGTCTAAGTCGAAAAGGATTTGCTCGTAAGATTGTAGATCGATGACGTGGATCAACTTGAGAGTTCCAGTTTGTACTTTTGCTGTTCCAGTAGTCGAAATCTTCGGGGTTGATGCTAACGCTTCTACCGAAGAAAACTTCGAGTGGTCTCTTGCCTGTTGTCGAATGTACCGAGAAGTTATATTCGTATACAGCTCTGTCGAGGAGCTCTGGGAAAGATCTTTGTACGCCGTCCGTTTTTAGACATCTTAATATTTCCGTAAGGGTCGAGTGAAATCTTTCTACTTGTCCGTTGACTGTACTAGAGTAAGGAGGGGTTTTGAATATTCTAATATTGAGTTGGTCTTCGACCATGAAACTGATTGATGATGAATTGAGGGACTTCTCGTTGTCGATAACGATTGTCTTAGGAACGCCGAAGGAGAACAGTAATTCACGTAATGGAGCCTTTATGTCTTCAATCGCTTTTGATTTAAGTATTTTTACTTGCGCATATTTGGAGAACTTATCTATTGCTGTCAGAACTAATTTTTTTTCAGTTGAATAGATATCTATATATGGAATTTCGCCTGGGAAACTAGGAATTGGGGTCTCCTTTAGCTCAGGTTTGTTAGGGTGTCTGTCATATTTTTGTTCTTTACAGACTACACATTGTTTAACCAAGTTGTTTATTTTGGCGTGTATTTTGTTTTCTCGTGCATTACGATGAGCTCTTTTGTGGGTGTTCAGAATTTCCTCTTCTTGCCTGTCTGGATTCGTAAGGTCTTCTACTTGAGTTTGGGTAAAAGGAACTTTATAATTTCTGAAGTGGGCTGCATAAATCTGCTGGATCCTGCCCATAATTGTTTCGGATGTTAGTAAACCATTAATCACGCTGGGGTTTAAGTATCGTTTGAATATTGCTATCAGTTCTTCTTCAGAGTAATTTGGTTGTACGAATATATGTCTGTGATAGGTGGGAAATGGAATCTTAAACTCGTAGTAGGTTTCGTCGCCTGACTTTAGTAGTATTTGGTTTTTAAATACGTTAATGGGTGCTTCTGTAGCTGGTATGTGATCGTGAGCAGAACTTTCGCTACTATGCTGTTTTACAGTGACCGAATTAATTGGGGATGTGTAGTGACCGCGTAAAGTTTAATTACCAAACTTTACGCAATGTCACACAACAACTTCCGACACGATCAAAACGACTGAAACACTCCATCGATTACCGAACTTAAAGTTCAGTGATCTTGCCGGTTCCGGTTTTCGTTCCGTTCCGATCACGCCTAGTGATCGAACCAATTTCCGGCATCTCTCTCTCTACTTTCGTCATCGTGTCATGACACAGTGCATTCGGCCCAAAAAGCTCCTAAAAAAGTGACAAGTGATCCGTGATAATAGAAATACTAAAAACAACATAAATAATATGAATTTATATATATATATATATATATATATATATATATATATATATATATACATATATATATATATATATATATATATATATATATATATATATATATATACTAGCTGGGACCCGGTGCGCCTACGCTGCACCCATAAGTCAATAGTAAACAATAAAAACCATCCATTGACTTAATATTTTTCAAGATATGAGTTTTACACAGATGAAATGCCTCAAAGAACATGGGTCTTGCGTCGGCCGCCATGAATCGCTATATTGAGTCTACTACATTGCTTATTGTATTCTACTTATCATACCCTTTCATTTGATACCCATGTTGAGGGGATTGTGAAGAAAGTGGTAATCCGGCCTCTTTAGACGGCCGCCATGGATCTAAAGATATATTTTGTATACTACATTGCTTATTGTATTCTACTTGTCATACCCTTTCATTTGATACCCATGTTGAGGAGATTGTGGAGAAAGTGGTAATCCGGCCTCTTTAGACGGCCGCCATGGATCTAAAGATATATTTTGTATACTACATTGCTTATTGTATTCTACTTATCATACCCTTTCATTTGATACCTATGTCGAGGTGGTTGTGAAGAAAGTGGTACCCCGCCCTCTTGAGACGGCCGCCATGGATCTAAAGATATATTTTGTATACTACATTGCTTATTATATTCTACTAAACATACCCTTTCATTTGATACCCATGTTGAGGTGGTTGTGAAGAAAGTGGTACCCCGCCCTCTTGAGACGGCCGCCATGGATCTAAAGATATATTTTGTATACTACATTGCTTATTATAATCTACTTAACATACCCTTTCATTTGATACCCATGTTGAGGTGGTTGTGAAGAAAGTGGTAATCCGGCCTCTTGAGACGGCCGCCATGGATCTAAAGATATATTTTGTATACTACATTGCTTATTGTATTCTACTTATCATACCCTTTCATGTGATACCCATGTTGAGGTGGTTGTGAAGAAAGTGGTAATCCGGCCTCTTGAGACGGCCGCCATGGATCTAAAGATATATTTTGTATACTACATTACTTATTGTATTCTACTTATCATACCCTTTCATTTGATACCCATGTCGAGGTGGTTGTGAAGAAAGTGGTACACCGCCCTCTTGAGACGGCCGCTATGGATCATTTTAGTTTCAATAGCGTCATGGCCTACCTATTGTTTGACAGCTGCGTAAATTTGAAATTTTCATTAAATGTAATGATTCAATTTAATGACAATTTTACATTTGTCAAACAATAGGTAGGCCATGAAGCTATTGAAACTAAAATGAAGTGAAAATTCCTAAAATTACCATTTTTGTTTGGATTTTGCAGCTGTTTTTTTGGTTAAAGGTATAAAAAATAGCCTACGACCTATTCTCAGACCTACCAAATATACACAAAAAATTTCATGCAAATTGGTCAACCCGTTTCGGAGGAGTACGGTAACAAACACTGTGACACGAGATTTTTATAGATATAGATAAACACAAATAATTTTATATTAATATACAATATTAAAACATTGTGCTAACATTAGTTTTCTTTGACTTAATAAAAATCCGGAACAAAAAACGTAGACAAGAGTTTTTTATTAAGCATAGTGCAAAATTACAGTTAGGGCCCTGTTCTGACTTTCGTGCGAAACCGAATTCGGGCGAAAATGTATAATTTCGGGTTCTTACTTTCGCTTCGAGCGAATATGATACGAAATTGTAGTAGGCTTCAGGTGTTCTTATTTTCGTAAGAAACCGAAAATTTTCATAATTTGACAGTTGTAATTTCGGTGGGTTTTTTGTTTGCGAATTCGTTTGTGGCTGCTAAAAAAATGTGAGTTATTTGAATTTTGTTGATAATTTGGATTTAATTTAGTATAATAGTATTTAACAACTGTATTTTAGGGGTAAGCACACAAATATAAGGCAGTTTCGAGCTCTTGTGGCTTTCAAACCCAGAAGTGCCCTTGTTTAGCAATTTTTTTGAAGACAATATTGACCAATGGAATACTTTAGTAGCCGAATCGAATTCATTAGGACCGCCGATTCGTGATGTTAACGGTTGGAAGAAAGTGTGGTCGGACTATAAAGTGAATATAAAGAAAAAATTAATACACAATAAGCAAGAATTAACTAGTACTGGTGGTGGACCAAATAAGTTGTTGTACATCACACCTATTGAAGAATCGGTGGCCAATTTAACTGGCTTATATAAAGCAGTGGACGGCCTGAAAAATACTAAGTCATTTGGCGTCCCAAAAACTGCTTCCAGTGAAAGAAATCCAGAATCGTCGTGTGAAAGAGAGTTTCAATCATCTAGTGTTGTGGAACTAGATAATAATGAATGTTTTAATATTGAATCATTAGATAATGAGGATATTATAACTTTTGTTGAAGACGATGTCACCTCAAATGAAACAACAGCCTGTCTGCTAAAACATAGTGGAAGTAAAGAAAAAACGGGTGTGGGAAAGAAAACCGGGGGAATAAAGCTTTGTGTACGCTAAGAACAATTTAGAAATTTTAACCAAACATATCTGCAAATATGAAAATGTATTGACAGAGATTTCTAAATCCGTGGACGACCTAAAAGAATCGAATAAAGAAATAGCAAATGGTCTAGAAAAACTGGGTGAATTAAAAAAAATGGAGTTAAACGAGCAAAAACGACACAATGAAAAAAAAGAAAGACAGAAGTCTGAAGAAATTATTATTAAAAAACGACTGCTAGAGATAAAAGAAATTGAACTAAAATCCTCAGAGCCATATGTTTTAAATTATTTTTACTTTTTTAAAGAATATATTTATGTTTATGTACTAATTGAAAGAAAAAACTGAAATAAATACTTTTTTTGTAAAATTTTGTTAATTACAAAAGGAGTCTCTTATTGTATCTCTAACTCGTCTTCCTTCGTCGTTGCTGTTGTCTTCTATTGCCTGTAACTCTACTTCTTCAATTTGAGTAGTACTTTCATTTGCATCTTCAACTTCAACGTTATAAAATATGCATACGTTGTGTAAAGCGCTACAGACATTTATAATTTGTATAGCCTTTTCTGGGCTGTAGTGCAGTTCCCTGGCTTGTAAAAGGCAACGAAATCTGTTTTTTAACACACCTATGGTCCTCTCTATGATATTTCTTCCCTTGGCATGTTTAACATTATATTTTTTCTCAGCAGGAGAGCATGGCTCCCTATAAGGAGTCATCATAAAAGGTTCCAGAGGATAGCCGGCGTCGCCTAAGATTAAAAAACTGTTGTCCCCATTTCTGTACTGCTCGTTCAAGTATCCCCTGGCATCGCTTGTTCTCCAAATGGCGGAATCGTGGCAGGATCCAGGATGTCTTGCATCAATAGCTCGAATACGCATATGGCTATCACATAACTGTAAAATAAATTTTATATTATTTTGAAAAAAATATATCGCGATTACTTACAATCATTGCATTTAAGCTATAAAAACCTTTTCTATTATAAAAGAGGTGTTTATCCTCTTTTGGGGCTATTATTTTAATATGGGTGCCATCAATGCAACCTATTATGCGAGGAAATCCACTTCTTTCATAAAAATTTTGCCTGGTTGTTTGTCTTTCCTCTTCTGACATAACCATTGATATCCATTTCGGACACAACTTTCTTTCCAAAACAATTAAAACTTCTTTAAGTATTTTGCAGAAAGTTGTTCTGCCTACGCCGACATCGTATTCGTTGCCAACACCTCGCTGATAACCACCTTCAGCAAAGAAGCGGAGAGAAGCAGCTAATTTTAATATTGGTGGAATATCGGTGCTATTTATTTCACCTTCTACTTCACTCAAAGTATAAGTAAAAGCTTCCTTGGACATCCGGAAAAATTCCTTAAATCTACAATAATTCTTTTATAAATAATAACAACAACAAATTTTTCTTGTGCATACACTGAAGATGGAAAATCCAAAGGATTACAGTTGTCACGAAGGTACCTTCGATGCCTGCGTAATGCAGTGTATTCCGCTCTATTTTCTTCGTTTTCCTCTTCTTCTAGAGTTTCCAACGATAAAACTAACATTAGAGGATCCATTTTTATCTTTATAACACTCACTTTTATTTATTATTTTAATTTTTTTTTCTAATCACTCTTTGTTTATATTTCACTTTATATATTTGACAGCTGCGAAAAGTAAATCATCTGATTTCGAAAATCTTGTTTTGGTTTTTATGTTGCCCACTTGAATTTTCAATTTCGTACGAAAATCAGAACAACAAAATGAATTTCATACGAAAATCAATTTCGTATTCGTTTTCGGTTTCGTACGAAAGTCAGAACAGGGCCCTTATTGATAGTGTGCGGAAGCAACATTGGTGACCCCGACGGACAACACGCGGAGCGCATTGCTCACTCAAAAAAATAAAAATAAAATAATTAATGTGTTTTAACACATTGTGTTTTACATAGCGAAATCCAGTGAAAATTCAGTGGAATAAATTTGCTTAAAATATTACAGTCGATAGTTCTTTATCATCATCAGCAGTAAATTCATTAGGTACAGGGTGGTGGTGAATTTACACTCGCACACTCAAACAACAAATACAACGCCAATCGTCCAGTTAAATTTCACTTGGGCTCCCCGTTCTAAACGAGTACATGTGAAAGCAAAGTTGACTGATCTCGAGAAGCGGTGATATTTAGCTCTAAAATAGTTTTCAAGGGCAAATAAAAATTCATCAAATTTTGGTGAAAACCAGTGTCCGATAAGTAAAAATCAATATTTAAATCATACATAAAAAAAATGTTAATCATCTGGAATTAATTGTGAAAAGTAACGAATAAAAAAAACCGAGCAAAGTACTTGGGAGGCGTCTGCCACCGTATTTCGTACCTGTGTGTCAGTCAAACCCCGTTGAAAGGATCGCCCGTTTGAAGTTTATCAGCTGTTTGGGCAGCTCAAAGACGAAGCCGTGTGTAGTGCATTCCACAATTAAAAATATTATAAAATATCCAGGGTTTTATTGCCATGCCAGCTAATTAAATTACCAGCGATAATTAATGAATGTCAAAACAGCAACAACAGCAAACGGAACAACAGATAATTTTTATTTTTATCCTTTTTCATAATTTTTTTTATATACACATTTTTGTTACTACTTAGTTATACCTATACATACTATATATATATATATTTTTTTTTATATATTTTTTTCACATACATATATAACATCACCACACCACACACACCAGCCCGCCTCCTGGTTTTACCAGGCAGAAATAATGTTCAAGATGGCGGGCTACAAGTCGGACAGTAGTAAGGTCTACAACGTTATGGCCGCATTGCCGGAAGAGGCGGTAACGGCAATGCGGCTCAGCACCGTTGACCATGCTGCCTCCTCATATGAAGAACTGAAACAGTACCTGCTCGAGAAATACGGCACTTCAGAGAAGCGCCGGCTCGAGCAGCTGCTGTCAGTACAAGAGCCGGGAGACAGAAAACCATCTGAGTTTCTGCAGGCTCTCAAAGCTTTAGCGGGTGGATCGTCAGCAGTCAATGACGACCTGATCCGGAACCTGTGGGAGCGGAGGCTTCCACAGGCCATCCAGGTCACATTGGCCACCGCTGCCGACCAAACACTAGCCGGGCTGGCTGCAACGGCGGACAAAGTATGGGAGGTGCTTCCACACGGAGGCGCCTCATACGCGTCCGCCGTCCGCGCAGCACCGACCAACGCGGACCCCACATTGGACTGACGGCCCGGCTAGACAAGCTCGACCGTAGCCCGCGGAAGCCGAGAAGCCGAACACCTGCCAATCGACAGGGCGGCTCTCGACAGCCCTCGGCCAATCGGTCACAAGGGGCCAATCAACTCAGAGGTAGCCTGTGCTACTTCCATTACCGCTATGGTAAGGAAGCACGCACATGCAAGGCACCCTGCAGTTTCAGTGGTGGTGGCGCCAAGTCGGCGAAGAAACCACACACCACCACTAAAAAAAACTAAAGAGTCAGGGGGTCGACATGAGCGAGCATATAACCGGCCGCTCATATCGTTTATTCGTCAGAGACACCAACAATAGGATGGACTTTCTGATTGATTCGGGCTCTGACGTTTCAATTGTTCCCGCAAGGCGTTCCCGGCCCATAACGGTAGCCCGAACGTCCTTCTGTACGCGGCCAACGGATCACTGATCCGAACTTTCGGCACAAAGTTGCTTGAACTTGAACTCGGCTAACGTCGACGATATGTTTACAACTTTATAATAGCCGACACCACAAAAGCCATTATCGGGGCGGACTTCTTAACGAAGTTCAAATTGTCCGTCGATTTTGAATATCGGCATTTAGTCGACAAGCGCACGAAGTTTCGAATTAACGTGTGCGCTACCGTCGACTACAACCCCGAAACATTTCCATGCCGAGTTATTGGCATATACAAAGAGCTATTAACGAAGTACGCTTCGTTAACAAACACCACATTGTAACTAAAGGGCAATTACCATTTGTCACCGCTCGGCGACTCCATCCGGAGAAACTGAAGGTGGCAAAGTTAGAGTTCGACCATATGGTCCAATTGGGGATTTGTCGACCTTCGTCGTCCCCCGCAGCATCTCCGCTTCATCTGGTTCCTAAACGGGACTCACATGATTGGAGGCCATGCGGCGACTACCGTCGCCTTAATGCTGTTATGGCTACCGCACTATGCAGTGTACTTTTAAAATAAGACACGTTTTTTATAGTTGTGTTTTATGTTTTATTCTATAGTTAGTTACACAATGTTTTTGTTAACACTAGTCGTACTATTTGTTTTGTTTATTTATATATATATATATATATACTAGCTTGGACCCGGTGCGCCTACGCTGCACCCATATCAATAGTAAACAATAAAAACCATCCATTGACTTAATATTTTTCGAGATATGAATTTTACACAGATGAAATGCCTCAAAGAACATGGGTCTTGCGTCGGCCGCCATGAATCGGTATATTGAGTCTACTACATTGCTTATTGTATTCTACTTATCATACCCTTTCATTTGATACCCATGTCGAGGTGGTTGTGAAGAAAGTGGTAATTCGGCCTCTTGAGACGGCCGCCATGGATCTAAAGATATATTTTGTATTCTACATTGCTTATTGTATTCTACTTATCATACCCTTTCATTTGATACCCATGTCGAGGTGGTTGTGAAGAAAGTGGTACCCCGCCCTCTTGAGACGGCCGCCATGGATCTAAAGATATATTTTGTATACTACATTGCTTATTGTATTCTCCTTAACATACCCTTTCATTTGATATCCACGTTGAGGTGGTTGTGAAGAAAGTGGTAATCCGGCCTCTTGAGACGGCCGCCATGGATCTAAAGATATATTTTGTATTCTACATTGCTTATTGTATTCTACTTATCATACCCTTCCATTTGATACCCATGTCGAGTGGTTGTGAAGAAAGTGGTACCCCGCCCTCTTGAGACGGCCGCCATGGATCTAAAGATATATTTTGTATACTACATTGCTTATTGTATTCTCCTTAACATACCCTTTCATTTGATATCCATGTTGAGGTGGTTGTGAAGAAAGTGGTAATCCGGCCTCTTGAGACGGCCGCCATGGATCTAAAGATATATTTTGTATTCTACTTTGCTTATTGTATTCTACTTATCATACCCTTTCATTTGATACCCATGTCGAGGTGGTTGTGAAGAAAGTGGTACCCCGCCCTCTTGAGACGGCCGCCATGGATCTAAAGATATATTTTGTATACTACATTGCTTATTGTATTCTCCTTAACATACCCTTTCATTTGATATCCATGTTGAGGTGGTTGTGAAGAAAGTGGTAATCCGGCCTCTTGAGACGGCCGCCATGGATCTAAAGATATATTTTGTATTCTACATTGCTTATTGTATTCTACTTATCATACCCTTTCATTTGATACCCATGTCGAGGTGGGTGTGAAGAAAGTGGTACCCCGCCCTCTTGAGACGGCCGCCATGGATCTAAAGATATATTTTGTATACTACATTGCTTATTGTATTCTCCTTAACATACCCTTTCATTTGATATCCATGTTGAGGTGGTTGTGAAGAAAGTGGTAATCCGGCCTCTTGAGACGGCCGCCATGGATCTAAAGATATATTTTGTATTCTACATTGCTTATTGTATTCTACTTATCATACCCTTTCATTTGATACCCATGTCGAGGTGGTTGTGAAGAAAGTGGTACCCCGCCCTCTTGAGACGGCCGCGATGGATCTAAAGATATATTTTGTGTACTACATTGCTTATTATATTCTACTTAACATACCCTTTCAGTTGATACCCATGTTGAGGTGGTTGTGAAGAAAGTGGTAATCCGGCCTCTTGAGACGGCCGCCATGGATCTAAAGATATATTTTGTATACTACATTGCTTATTGTATTCTACTTATCATACCCTTTCATTTGATACCCATGTCGAGTGGTTGTGAAGAAAGTGGTACCCCGCCCTCTTGAGACGGCCGCGATGGATCTAAAGATATATTTTGTGTACTACATTGCTTATTATATTCTACTTAACATACCCTTTCATTTGATACCCATGTCGAGGTGATTGTGAAGAAAGTGGTACCCCGCCCTCTTGAGACGGCCGCCATGGATCTAAAGATATATTTTGTATACTACATTGCTTATTGTATTCTACTTATAATACCCTTTCATTTGATACCCATGTCGAGGTGGTTGTGAAGAAAGTGATACACCGCCCTCTTGAGACGGCCGCTATGGATCATTTTAGTTTCAATAGCGTCATGGCCTACCTATTGTTTGACAGCTGCGTAAATTTGAAATTTTCATTAAATGTAATGATTCAATTTAATGACAATTTTACATTTCTCAAACAATAGGTAGGCCATGAAGCTATTGAAACTAAAATGAAGTGAAAATTCCTTAAATTACCATTTTTGTTTGGATTTTGCAGCTGTTTTTTTGGTTAAAGGTATAAAAAATAGCCTACGACCTATTCTCAGACCTACCAAATATACACAAAAAATTTCATGCAAATTGGTCAACCCGTTTCGGAGGAGTACGGTAACAAACACTGTGACACGAGATTTTTATAGATATAGATATATATATATATATATATATATATATATATATATATATATATTTAATATATATATATATATATATATATATATATATATATATACTAGCTTGGACCCGGTGCGCCTACGCTGCACCCATATCAATAGTAAACAATAAAAACCATCCATTGACTTAATATTTTTCGAGATATGAATTTTACACAGATGAAATGCCTCAAAGAACATGGGTCTTGCGTCGGCCGCCATGAATCGGTATATTGAGTCTACTACATTGCTTATTGTATTCTACTTATCATACCCTTTCATTTGATACCCATGTCGAGGTGGTTGTGAAGAAAGTGGTAATTCGGCCTCTTGAGACGGCCGCCATGGATCTAAAGATATATTTTGTATTCTACATTGCTTATTGTATTCTACTTATCATACCCTTTCATTTGATACCCATGTCGAGGTGGTTGTGAAGAAAGTGGTACCCCGCCCTCTTGAGACGGCCGCCATGGATCTAAAGATATATTTTGTATACTACATTGCTTATTGTATTCTCCTTAACATACCCTTTCATTTGATATCCACGTTGAGGTGGTTGTGAAGAAAGTGGTAATCCGGCCTCTTGAGACGGCCGCCATGGATCTAAAGATATATTTTGTATTCTACATTGCTTATTGTATTCTACTTATCATACCCTTCCATTTGATACCCATGTCGAGTGGTTGTGAAGAAAGTGGTACCCCGCCCTCTTGAGACGGCCGCCATGGATCTAAAGATATATTTTGTATACTACATTGCTTATTGTATTCTCCTTAACATACCCTTTCATTTGATATCCATGTTGAGGTGGTTGTGAAGAAAGTGGTAATCCGGCCTCTTGAGACGGCCGCCATGGATCTAAAGATATATTTTGTATTCTACTTTGCTTATTGTATTCTACTTATCATACCCTTTCATTTGATACCCATGTCGAGGTGGTTGTGAAGAAAGTGGTACCCCGCCCTCTTGAGACGGCCGCCATGGATCTAAAGATATATTTTGTATACTACATTGCTTATTGTATTCTCCTTAACATACCCTTTCATTTGATATCCATGTTGAGGTGGTTGTGAAGAAAGTGGTAATCCGGCCTCTTGAGACGGCCGCCATGGATCTAAAGATATATTTTGTATTCTACATTGCTTATTGTATTCTACTTATCATACCCTTTCATTTGATACCCATGTCGAGGTGGGTGTGAAGAAAGTGGTACCCCGCCCTCTTGAGACGGCCGCCATGGATCTAAAGATATATTTTGTATACTACATTGCTTATTGTATTCTCCTTAACATACCCTTTCATTTGATATCCATGTTGAGGTGGTTGTGAAGAAAGTGGTAATCCGGCCTCTTGAGACGGCCGCCATGGATCTAAAGATATATTTTGTATTCTACATTGCTTATTGTATTCTACTTATCATACCCTTTCATTTGATACCCATGTCGAGGTGGTTGTGAAGAAAGTGGTACCCCGCCCTCTTGAGACGGCCGCGATGGATCTAAAGATATATTTTGTGTACTACATTGCTTATTATATTCTACTTAACATACCCTTTCAGTTGATACCCATGTTGAGGTGGTTGTGAAGAAAGTGGTAATCCGGCCTCTTGAGACGGCCGCCATGGATCTAAAGATATATTTTGTATACTACATTGCTTATTGTATTCTACTTATCATACCCTTTCATTTGATACCCATGTCGAGTGGTTGTGAAGAAAGTGGTACCCCGCCCTCTTGAGACGGCCGCGATGGATCTAAAGATATATTTTGTGTACTACATTGCTTATTATATTCTACTTAACATACCCTTTCATTTGATACCCATGTCGAGGTGATTGTGAAGAAAGTGGTACCCCGCCCTCTTGAGACGGCCGCCATGGATCTAAAGATATATTTTGTATACTACATTGCTTATTGTATTCTACTTATAATACCCTTTCATTTGATACCCATGTCGAGGTGGTTGTGAAGAAAGTGATACACCGCCCTCTTGAGACGGCCGCTATGGATCATTTTAGTTTCAATAGCGTCATGGCCTACCTATTGTTTGACAGCTGCGTAAATTTGAAATTTTCATTAAATGTAATGATTCAATTTAATGACAATTTTACATTTCTCAAACAATAGGTAGGCCATGAAGCTATTGAAACTAAAATGAAGTGAAAATTCCTTAAATTACCATTTTTGTTTGGATTTTGCAGCTGTTTTTTTGGTTAAAGGTATAAAAAATAGCCTACGACCTATTCTCAGACCTACCAAATATACACAAAAAATTTCATGCAAATTGGTCAACCCGTTTCGGAGGAGTACGGTAACAAACACTGTGACACGAGATTTTTATAGATATAGATATAGATATATTAATTTTATTGTTAGGTGTATTCACTTTTACTTAATAATCGCGCGTGTCGCTTTTAGGAGGAACCTTA
This sequence comes from Thereva unica, assembly GCA_949987705.1. NCBI lineage: Eukaryota > Metazoa > Arthropoda > Insecta > Diptera > Therevidae > Thereva > Thereva unica. The sequence continues at coordinate 69,129 of CATLJY010000242.1, read as the reverse complement.
TCGAAAAGTGATCAAAACGGAGAGAGATCGAATGGAGATGCCGGAAATTGGCTGTCTCGATAAACACGATCGGGACGGAACGGGAGACGGCAAGATCACTGAACTTTGAGTTCGATAAAGTGTTCCGATTGATCGTGTTTTTCGTGTGGGAGTTTATTGTGTGACTTTGCGTAAACTTGGTAATTAAGTTTACGCGGTCACTACATACTCCCCCCCCAGCGTAGCGTTAACGAAATGTTACCGCTTTAGACGGCTTAGCTTCGTTGTCGCGGTCACAGCCGAAGGCTGGCTTTAGCCTGTCAATGGATATTGACTTGGTTGTGCCGTTCAATTTGACAACGAAGTGTTTTCGTAATCGTTTGATTACTTCATATGGACCTTCGTATGGAGGTTCGAAAGGTTTTCGAACTCTGTCGACTCGTATGAAAACGTAGTCAGCGTTCTCCAGGGCTTCTGGCACGTAGACATCCTTTTGGACGGGTTGCCGAGGATATATTGCCTTAATGTTCTGCATATGAGAACGAAGGCGAGAGAGGAATTCTGATTCTTCAATTGGATTTTCATCAGTTGTGATAGAAATCGAATTGGGAAGTCTCAGATTCTGACCATATACGAGCTCGGCTCGTGAGCATTGTAAGTCGGTCTTAATTGCCGTGCGTATGCCTAACATGACAAAGGGCAAGTCTTCACTCCAATTAGTAGTGTTGTCCCTTGCCATTAAGGCTGCTTTTAGTTGCCTGTGGAACCGTTCAACCATCCCGTTTGCTTGCGGGTGGTAGGCGGTAGTCCGAATTCGATGAGTGCCGAGTAATTTGGCAACTTCATTGAACAGTTTCGATTCGAACTGCGTACCTTGATCAGTTGTGATCTCAAGAGGTACGCCGAATCGTGGGACAAATTCAGTGACGAATTTTCTTGCCACTGTTGAAGCTGAGATATCCCGAATTGGGTATGCTTCAGGCCATCGCGTGAATCTATCGACTATCGTTAAGATATAAGAGTATCCACGAGATGGTGGTAGGGGTCCCACTATATCCATATGGATATGGTCAAATCTATTATTTGGAAGCTTGAAAGCTTCAAATGGAGATTTGGTGTGTCGGGACTTTTGGCAACCTAGGCACGATCGAGACCACTCGTTGCAGTCTTTATTGATCGATGGCCAGAAGTATTTCTTGGTAACGGCTCGTCTTGTAGCACGAATACCAGGATGAGAGAGACTATGTTCGGAGTTGAACGCTAGTCTGCGTAAGGAAGTGGGTATGTAAGGCCTCGGAATGCCTATACTAGTTTCACACCACACCTGATGGGCGGTGAATGGTATTGGTGTGAGAACTAATTTTACCCGTGAGCCGTTGCTGGGGTGCTCTTGTAGACGCTTCAACTCTGTGTCACCTTGTTGAGCCTGAGCCAGTGTAGGCAGGTCGAAGGTGACCGAGTCGACGTTGTCGGTTGCTAGTGAGCGTGACAAGTAGTCGGCGACAACGTTTTGTTTACCAGACACATGTCTGATGTCTGTGGTAAACTGAGAGATTAGACCCAAATGTCTGGTCTGACGAGGGAATCGTTCGGTCTTTGTGTGAAGGGCGCGAACCAGTGGTTTGTGATCAGTATAGACCACGAAATTGCGTCCTTCAACGAAATAACGTTAGTGTTTGATCGCTGCATAGATTGCGAGGAGTTCGCGATCGAATGCAGAGTATTTCCGTTCGGTTGGTGACAGCTTTTTGGAATAAAAAGCTAGAGGTTGCCACCGATGACCGTTGAATTGTTCCAAAACACCTCCGATTGCATAATCAGAGGCGTCAGTCGTAAGACTGTATTTTGCATCCTCGATTGGATGGTTCAGCAGAGTTGCTTCAGCCATCGAGGTTTTCACCTTGAGGAATGCCGCCTGACATTTTGCTGGCCAGTCAAAAACTTTATTGGCACGTGAGCGGTTGAGAAGGTCTCTCAAATGCTCGTTTATAGGCACCAACTGTTCAGCCAATTTTGGGATGAATCGGTGATAAAAATTCACCATTCCCAAAAACTTCTGGATCGATTTGACAGAAGTTGGAGGTGCGAGATCAACGATAGCCTGAACCCGATCGGAGGACGGAAGTATTCCATCCTTTGTGATGCGGTGGCTTAGAAACTTAATCTCTGTTGCACCAAAAACGCATTTCTCTAGCTTAATGGTTAAACCGAAGCTATCGAGGCGTTTAAAGAGCTCTTCGAGGTGAACGATATGCTCATCCTCGGTTTTACTGGCGATAAGTATATCGTCCAAGTATACATAAACGAAGTCGAGATCTCTCGTGACTTCATTGATGAACCTTTGAAAGGTTTGGGCTGCATTTCGTAAGCCGAATGGCATACGAGTAAACTCATATAGGCCGAATGGCGTAATGAGTGCAGTCTCATGCACGTCTTCTGGGGCGATTGGTATGTGATGGTATGCACGTACCAAGTCAACCTTCGAAAAAATTGTGCAGCCGTGAAGATTCACGGAGAAATTCTGTATATGCGGGATCGGATATCTATCCGGCACAGTGACAGCATTAAGGCGACGGTAGTCGCCGCATGGCCTCCAATCATGTGAGTCCCGTTTAGGAACTAGAGGAAGCGGAGATGCTGCGGGGGACGACGAAGGTCGACAAATCCCCAATTCGACCATATGGTCGAACTCTAACTTTGCCACCTTCAGTTTCTCCGGATGGAGTCGCCGAGCGGTGACAAAAGGTAATTGCCCTTTAGTTACAATGTGGTGTTGCACATTGTGTTTAACCGGAAGGTTAAAATTGGGCGGTTTTGTTAACGAAGCGTACTTCGTTAATAGCTCTTTGTATATGCCAATAACTCGGCATGGAAATGTTTCGGGGTTGTAGTCGACGGTAGCGCACACGTTAATTCGAAAATTCGTGCGCTTGTCGACTAAATGCCGATATTCAAAATCGACGGACAATTTGAACTTCGTTAAGAAGTCCGCCCCGATAATGGCTTTAGTGGTGTCGGCTATAATAAAGTTGTAAACATATCGTCGGCGTAAGCCGAGTTCAAGTTCAAGCAACTTTGTGCCGAAAGTACGGATCAGTGATCCGTTGGCCGCGTACAGAAGGACGTTCGGGCTACCGTTATGGGCCGAGAACGCCTTGGCGGGAACAATTGAAACGTCAGAGCCCGAATCAATCAGAAAGTCCATCCGATTGTTGGTGTCTCTGACGAATAAATGATATGAGCGGCCGGTTATATGCTCGCTCGAATCGATCCCCAACTTTAGTTTTTTTTAGGGTGGGTGGGTGGTTTCTTCGCCGACTTGGCGCCACCACTGTTGAAACTGCAGGGGGCCTTGCATCTGCGAGCTTCCTTACCGTAACGGCAATGGAAGTAGCAAAGACTACCCCTGGCTTGATTGGCCCCTTGTGGCCGATTGGCCGAGGGCTGTCGGGAGCCGCCCTGCCGATTGGCAGGTGTTCGGCTTCTTGGTTTTCGCTGGCCTCGGTCCAGCTTGTCCAGCCGAACTGTCAGCCTATTGATGGCGCTTTGCAGCGCCACCAATGTGGGTTCTGCTGTGGCTGGAGTATTGGCTTGAACGGCGGAGGCGTATGAGGCGCCTCCGTGTGGAAGCACCTCCCATACTTTGTCTGCCGTTGCAGCCAGCCCGGCTAGGGTTTGGTCAGCGGAGGTGGCCAACGTGATCTGGATGGCCTGTGGTAGCCTCCGCTCCCACAGGTTCCGAATCAGATCGTCATTGACCGCCGACGATCCACCCGCTAGTGCCTTCAGAGCCTGGAGAAACTCGGAAGGTTTCCGGTCTCCAGGCTCTTGCACTGACAGCAGCTGCTCGAGGCGGCGCTTCTCTGAAGTGCCGTACTTCTCGAGCAGATGCGCTTTAATTTCCTCATATGAGGAGTTAGAGGGGTCTACTGTGCTAAGCCGCATTGCCGTTACCGCCTCTTCTGGCAATGCAGCTATAACGTTGTAGACTTTGAACTTGTCTGACTTGCAGCCCGCCAACTTAAACATTATCTCGGTTTGGTAAAACCAAGAGGCGGGCTGGTGTACCCAGAACTTCGGTATGTCTAGTTTTGACACCGAAGTGGCATCGACCCCAGAAGTTCCAGGTTTTGGCTCCTCCGTTCGAATGTTTTCGATATCCATAGAATTTTCTTCCGTCCTTGACATTTTATCGGACCAAACTTTTAAAACTTCGAAAATGAAAAAGAAAAACGAAAACGGATCGGATTGAAAGCGACTGATCCCGTAAAACAAACCCAAAAAAAAAAAATATGCGGAAAGAAACAAAAACTCAAAACACCTGATTTTTCTCACGGTGCAATAATAAAAGCAAGAAAAGAGAAAAATAAATATATATATATATATATATGTATGTATATATATAGATGTGAATAACGATATAATTATAACTAAAATTTTATGTAGAATATTTGCTTAAATAATAGTATATTCAAATAAAATATTTGATATAAATATTCAAATCTTATCAAGGTTATATTTATAAAAAAAAAATCAATGAACTAAATGAAGTTTAATGTGAGTTCAAAATTCAATTATATGTAGATATTATTCAATTTACCGAAAGAATTTTCTTTAAATTCAATAAAAACTTAAAGCTATCGTAAACTTAAACTGCAAAAATTTATTATAATGATTTTTTTGTATATTTTTTTGTTGCATGCAATATTTTAAAACAAATCAAAAAAAATAAATATCTGTATGTCCTGTTGTTCTGTTGTTCTGCCTATGCGGAGCCCCAGTTTTATTTGGTTTTATTTGTTGCGTTGCATGGAGAATTACGGCAAATATTACTGGTGAGCCGTAATCGCTTTTAGTTGTATCCCAAAATATTGTCGCACGAAATATTGTATCACGATATATTGTAATACAAAATATTTCTTTTGTATTAAAAATTATGCTATCACGACTATTATTATTATTATTATATCACAATTATATTATAATTATTATATGTATCACGAATTATTATATGTATCAAAAATTATTATATGTAGATATCAAAAATGCGTTTTTTTTCGCGTGTTTCAACTTCGGAGTCACCAATATGGCTACCGCACTATGCAGTGTACTTTTAAAATAAGACACGTTTTTTATAGTTGTGTTTTATGTTTTATTCTATAGTTAGTTACACAATGTTTTTGTTAACACTAGTCGTACTATTTGTTTTGTTTATATATATATATATATATATATATATATATATATATATATATATATATATATATATATATATATAGGTATATATATACATATATATATATATTAATTTTATTGTTAGGTGTATTCACTTTTACTTAATAATCGCGCGTGTCGCTTTTAGGAGGAACCTTATCGAAAAGTGATCAAAACGGAGAGAGATCGAATGGAGATGCCGGAAATTGGCTGTCTCGATAAACACGATCGGGACGGAACGGGAGACGGCAAGATCACTGAACTTTGAGTTCGATAAAGTGTTCCGATTGATCGTGTTTATCGTGTGGGAGTTTATTGTGTGACTTTGCGTAAACTTGGTAATTAAGTTTACGCGGTCACTACACTGTCACTGTGCCGGATAGATATCCGATCCCGCATATACAGAATTTCTCCGTGAATCTTTACGGCTGCACAATTTTTTCGAAGGTTGACTTGGTACGTGCATATCATCACATACCAATCGCCCCAGAAGACGTGCATAAGACTGCACTCATTACGCCATTCGGCCTATATGAGTTTACACGTACATATGCCATTCGGCTTACGAAATGCAGCCCAAACCTTTCAAAGGTTCATAAATGAAGTTACGAGAGATCTCGACTTCGTTTATGTATACTTGGACGATATACTTATCGCCAGTAAAACCGAGGATGAGCATATCGTTCACCTCGAAGAGCTCTTTAAACGCCTCGATAGCTTCGGTTTAACCATTAAGCTAGAGAAGTGCGTTTTTGGTGCAACAGAGATTAAGTTTCTAAGCCACCGCATCACAAAGGATGGAATACTTCCATCCCCCGATCGGGTTCAGGCTATCGTTGATCTCGCACCTCCAACTTCTGTCAAATCGATCCAGAAGTTTTTGGGAATGGTGAATTTCTATCACCGATTTATCCCAAAATTGGCTGAACAGTTGGTGCCGATAAACGAGCATTTGAGAGACCTTCTCAACCGCTCACGTGCCAATAAAGTTTTTGACTGGCCAGCAGAATGTCAGGCGGCATTCCTCAAGGTGAAAACCTCGATGGCTGAAGCAACTCTGCTGAACCATCCAATCGAGGATGCAAAATACAGTCTTACGACTGACGCCTCTGATTATGCAATCGGAGGCGTTTTGGAACAATTCAACGGTCATCGGTGGCAACCTCTAGCTTTTTATTCCAAAAAGCTGTCACCAACCGAACGGAAGTACTCTGCATTCGATCGCGAACTCCTCGCAATCTATGCAGCGATCAAACACTTCCGTTATTTCGTTGCAGGACGCAATTTCGTGGTCTATACTGATCACAAACCACTGGTTCGCGCCCTTCACACAAAGACCGAACGATCCCCTCGTCAGACCAGACATTTGGGTCTAATCTCTCAGTTTACCACAGACATCAGACATGTGTCTGGTAAACAAAACGTTGTCGCCGACTACTTGTCGCGCTCACTTGCAACCGACAACGTCGACTCGGTCACCTTCGACCTGCCTACACTGGCTCAGGCTCAACAAGGTGACACAGAGTTGAAGTCTCTACAAGAGCACCCCAGCAACGGCTCACGGGTAAAATTAGTTCTCACACCAATACCATTCACCGCCCATCAGGTATGGTGTGAAACTAGTACAGGCATTCCAAGGCCTTATATACCCACTTCCTTACGGAGACTAGCGTTCAACTCCGAACATAGTCTCCCTCATCCTGGTATTCGCTCTACAAGACGAGCCGTTACCAAGAAATACTTCTGGCCATCGATCAATAAAGACTGCAATGAGTGGTCTCGATCATGCCTAGGTTGCCAAAAGTCCAAAGTTTCACGGCATACCAAATCTCCATTTGAAGCTTTCAAACTTCCAAATAATAGATTTGACCATATCCATATGGATATAGTGGGACCCCTACCCCCATCTCGTGGATACTCTTATATCTTAACGATAGTCGATAGATTCACGCGATGGCCTGAGGCATACCCAATTCGGGATATCTCAGCTTCAACAGTGGCAAGAAAATTCGTCACTGAATTTGTCCCACGATTCGGCGTACCTCTTGAGATCACAACTGATCAAGGTACGCAGTTCGAATCGAAACTGTTCAATGAAGTTGCCAAATTACTCGGCACCCATCGAATTCGGACTACCGCCTACCACCCGCAACTGCAACTGGTCGTGGGGGAGTAAATGAATTAAATTGGCCATGATTATATTGCGGATTCCGATTGAATGCTGGTTGTCTGTAGTAGTTTTGATATGCAGGCTGGGGTATGTGTGCTAGGTTGGGATAGAATTGTGGTTTTCCTCCTTGAGGGTTTGGTCTATTGTGGTTCGGTGTATTTCTACGGGGTGGTAACGGTAGTATGACCTGATTGTGGGCAGCACGAGATGGACCTTGATGTGAGATGGCATATCGAGTTCTATAATTTTGGTTTTCCAATTTAGGACAGAAGTGTAGCGCTTGAGGTAAACTTGATGGTTCCCGCATTCCAAGAAGTCTTGGTAGATCGCCTCGTAAACCTCTGATAAAAGTGTCGAGGGCTTTATCCCTATATGCCTGGGTGAGTAAAGTTAAAGACTCGTTGCTAACGTCCATGCAACCTATCTTATTCAGAATGAGCGATAAATGGGCGTACACCTCGTGGTAGAATTCTTGTACGGTGTTGTTCCCCTGAATCAGAGAAGACATTTGGTATTCGAGTGTGGATAAATCGCGTTTATCTGCATAATGCATCGTGAGACATCGAGCTATAGATTTCCAATCTAATGGAGTATTATAGGATTCTAACACTACGTCGGCTTGTCCAACAATTTTGTTACGAATCACGTTAAGAATACCGAAATATTTAGGGGTGCCTTTAATACTTTCATAAAGTTGTAGAATTCGATCTACACTTTTTTTCCAGGAGTTGAATTCTCCAGGTAAACCGTTGAAGTCTTTTAGACATCGAACAACATCGGGTATTTTGTCTAATTCGCCTAAATTTGCGCGAAATTGTGGGTAAATAGTTTGGTCTGTTCCCATGAATTGATCGGCATCCGGATTTATTAAAGACTGAATTATTCGTCGTCCTTCGCTTTGAAAAACACGGTCAAACACTCCGGTTATGTACCTATCTAGGGACTCATTTGCGACAATTCCACCAGCGGAGACTGTGGGTGGTTGAGATGCTTGAGATGGTTGAGGTTGGGGATTTGGATTTTGTTCTGCTGCACTTAGAACCGGGGGCCTAATTAGATTATTCGGGTTAGCAATTTTCTTATTCTTCAAACCAAGACGAGAGATTTTGAGTGATTTTTAAAACTGAATCAAGTAGCAGATTATGGAATGGTTTTTTTTATAACGTACGAACTTTTCTATACCTTTACCGGCAATTTATATCACGATTTAAAATTTTCAATAGATAGTTTCGCGAATAAGGTAATAATTAATTTCACCGATTTATTTTTCTTTAATTCACTTTTATCAAGAATCTTGTTTCACTTTAAAATATAATAATTATAGAGGGAAAAAATAAAAAATAAAAATGGAATATATTCTTAAAACTATAATATATTAGAATAAAAAAAAAAAAAATTTGTTGTCTGTAAAGAGGGTTTACGGACGATAGTTTAACGTGACAACGTCATGAGAAAACATTGATGAAATGATTGCATACTTTTATGAATAAAATTGGATCATTTATATTAAACTAGCAAAAACCCGCGTGCGTTTCAATAAAATAAGATTATGAGGACACAGTCTGCGATAGGAAAAAGCTATAGTGAAAAAAGAACAAATCTGGGAAAATTTATTTCGGGAGATGACCGCCATGGACCAAATGATATATTGAGTATACTATATTGCCTATGGTGTTCTACTTATCATACTCTTTCATTTAATACCCATGTCGAAGGGGTTGTGAAGAAAATATTAATCCGCACTCTTGAGATGGCCGCTATGGACCAAACGATATATTGAGTATACTATATTGCATATGGTGTTCTACTTATCATACTCTCTCATTTGATACCCATCTCGAAGGGGTTGTGAAGAAAATGGTAATCCGCCCTCTTGAGATGGCCGCTATGGACCAAACGATATATTGAGTATACTATATTGCTTATATTGTTCTACTTATCATACTCTTTCATTTGATACCCATCTTGAAGGAGTTGTGAAGAAAATGGTAAACCGACCTTTTGAGATGGCCGCCATGGACAAAATTATAAATTGAGTATACTATATTGCTTATGGTGTTCTACTTTTCATAGCCTTTCATTTGATACCCATGTCTCGGGTGTTGTGAAGAAAATGGCAATCCGCCCTCTTGAGATGGCCGCCATGAATCTAAAGACATAGTCTATGGCATTCTTCTTATAATGCCCTTTCATTTGATACCAATGTCGAGGGGGTGGTGAAGAAAATGATCATCCTCCCTCTTGAGATGACCGCCATGGACCAAACGATATATTGAGTATACTATATTGCTTATGGTGTTCTACTTATCATACCCTTTCATTTGAAATCCATATCGAGAGGTGTGAAGATAATGGTAATCCAACCTCTGGAGATGGCCGCTATGGACCAAACGATATATATTGAGTATGCTATATTGCTTATGTGTTCTACTTATCATACTCTCTCATTTGATACCCATCTCGAAGGGGTTGTGAAGAAAATGGTAATCCGCCCGCTTGAGATGATCGCCATGGACCAAACGATATATTGAGTATACTTTATTGCCTATGGTGTTCTACTCATCATACCCTTTCATTCGATATCCATGTCGAAGGTGCTGTGAAGAAAATGGTAATCCGCATTCTTGAGGTGGCCGCTATGGACCAAGCGACATATTGAGTATACTATATTGCTTATATTGTTCTACTTATCATACTCTTTCATTGGATACCCATTTCGAATGGGTTGTGAAGAAAATGGTCATCTGCTCTCTTGTGATGACTGCCATGGACCAAACGATATATTGAGTATACTATATTGCTTTTATTGTTCTACTTACCATAACCTTTCATTTGATATCCATGTCGAGGGGTTGTAAAGAAAATGGTAATCCGCCCTCTTGAGATGGCTGCTATGGACCAAACGCCTGCTTTTCTGTTGAATTTTTTTTGCTATAAACCTCACGGAGCCCGAGACCTTTCCAACGAATGCACAACCGTGGAAATCGGATCGTGCGTTCTCTAATTATAGCGTCTGCAAGGAAAACCCGACTTCTTTTTATATTATAGATAATAACAGTAAACGTCCCACCTTGCGACTTGTGAATGGTAATAGCACAAGCAGGAACGCAAGGAAACTGTTTTCGTTTGCATTTCACAGTTTTCGTCAGTGTAATGTTCACTATTTTCTTATACACCGGCACCCAGTTAGGAGACAGAGTGTTTGGCTTGCTTTGCACAATATTATTGTTGACAATTTGACAAATTTAATCTAATTAATATTGACAATTTTAATCAAATTTTTAAGATTACTACGATCAAATTTTTAAAATTACTTCGGGAGATAACGGGACATAACGGGACATAACGGGACAATGAGTCATCATTTTTCGTGCATGCAGCCGGCGTTCATCGTTTTAATAGACGTTGTCACGTCAAAACGAATATTTTATTTGTTTTATTAAAAAATTGTATCAAGAAAAAATTTTAGTAACTCTAAAAAAATATTTTATTTTATTTGTTTTATTTATTTGCTATCAATTGGTATCTAAAAAATTTTATTAACTTTTGCAAAATAAATATATTTATTCCTTCACTTTTCCTTTTTTTCGTATAGATTTTATTTTTTAAAAAATTGCTCCCTTACCAGATTGGGATATTCACTTTGAATTTATTATTATGTAATTCACTTTAAATTTATTTTCACTTTCTTTGAGAAATATATATATAACTAAGACTTACAGAACTATTAGAAATTTTCTTGTCATATCCGCGATGAGTGGCTGCTAAAACTTTTAGCTCCTTTTCCTCCGATGATCGGCTACTGGGGGGCCTTATTCCCTCACGCGATGGGTTTTTTAGGACGCAGGTACTGGTGCTTCTTGAGGACCTTTATTTCCAGTTTGTTATGTTGCTCCTTATAAATTGTGGACTGCAATTTGCTGGTACTTCTTGAGGACCTTCTGCAAATTTTTTGGTGCTACTTGAGGACCTTTTATAACAATCACTAAACACACGCGGTTCTATTTAGGAACACTACTATGTAACAATTTAAGGAATGCGAACTGAACTTGTACCTGGTCCCTGCTCGGGCGCCAGTTAAATTTTTATTTATATGACTTCATAAAAAAAATAAAAGATTATCGCTCTGTAATAAACGTCTTGCTTTATTGAAATCAAAATCAAACTATAAAGGTACTTAGAGCTAATTACATTAATTGGGCGAGTTGGGGTTGCTCAGGTGGAGACATGTCGTCAGCAGCTTTCAAGTTCACGGGTACCGTGTTTCCGTTGCAGGTGTTGGCGGTGTTGGTTGACCTGTGGGAAAGTATGACATCGGCCTTGGGTTGTTAGCCTGGGAAATGCTGCGGTGGCGATAGATTTCCTTTGTTTAATATTTCTGGTGAATTTTGCGTTAACTTATAGGTTAAGGATTAAAAGGTACGGGGGGATATTGAAGAAGGTGGTGATGAACCCTGCGTTTGAACTCTTGGATGTTGTAGGAGTTCGGAAATACTGACTGCGAGAGATTATTCCACAGCCGAGTTGTTCTATTAACAAACGAATTCATATCTTGTTGAGTGCGTGAAAGGGGTAGCTGCAGGTGAAGGGAATGAGACGAGTGGGCTAATCTGGTGTTGCGGGTATAAGATTGCCGTGGAGGCAGGAGAGCGTTTAACTCGGAGGAACAGTGACTATGATAGTAGCGATAAAATTTTGTCAGTGCTGCTACATTCCTACGGTGGCTTAAGGGGTCGATGGTGGAGCAGGCGGTGTCGTCATCAATTAACTTGAGCGCCCTTTTTTGCACCTTATCTAACCATGCCAAGGTGGTTATTGGGGCGCCGCCCCAAACGAGAGAGTTATATTCGAGAAGAGGCCGAATGTAGGATTTATAAATAACAGCACGGGCCGATGGCTGGAGGAGGAACTTGCACCTCTTAAGAAAACCCAAGCACTGGGATGCTTGTTTGGCGATTTGGAATATGTGGTCATTCCATCGCAAGTCTTTGGCTAATGTCACGCCTAAGATGTGTAAGGATGGTTCGGCCAATAGTTGAACTTCATTCACTATCAAGGGTGGAGGGGTGTTGAACTTCTTTTAAGAGATAAGACAGTACTTGGTTTTGGCGGGGTTGAATTCAACACGATTCTTCTTTCCCTACTCTAGAATGAGTTTAATGTCGTTATTAATCGACTTGGACATTAGTTCGCGATCATCAAGACAGGATCTGGCATGAATCTGTCTTGTATCGAAGCTGTACGAGTAACGTAGAGTACCGTCGTCAGCGAAGCTGAGAAGTGGGTTGGAGGGGATTGAAAGAAGGTCATTTATAAATATGAGAAATAGGGCCGGTGATAAAATTGACCCCTGGGGCTGGGGTACCCCCGGAGAGATCGGATGAGATGCGGATTTGACGCCATCCAAAACCACTTTGATTGAACGGCCAGAAAGGAAACTCTCAATCCACTTTTGTAGAAGTGAGTCCAGTAGCTGTGAGTTTAGCTAACAGGGCTGAGTGCCAAACTCTATCGAAAGCCTTGGAGATATCCAGAGCAACCAGACTAGACTCACCGGATCCATGCAGACTACGGCTGAGGTGTTCTGTAAGACAGACTAAAAGATCGCCAGTGGATCTTTTTTGTCGGAAGCCATACTGTCTGTCGTTTATGAGTAGATTGGATTCTAGATATCCCATAAGCTTTTTGTTGATTATCGTCTCCATTGTTTTGGAGAGAATAGATGTAATTGCTATTGGGCGGTAATTGGAGGGATCGCTGGAATCACCTTTTTTCGGTATGGGCTGTGTTCCGGCGACACTGAAATAAAATAACACCTGAAAAAAAACCAAAACATAGCTACAACAAACCACTGCAAATAAAAACCAAGTAAAAAGGAATTCAATAAATAAAAACACCAAATCTCACAATTTCTGGCACTTTATTAAAAAATAACAAAATTACATAAATAAATACAAAATCTACAAAAAACACACGTACAAAGACATCACTACACAAAAGTAAACACAAAAATTCATACCTGAAAATAAACAGATTAATCAAAAATTAAATGCAAAAAAATACGTACCTTTTTCAAACCAACGAGGAAGAAAAAATTAAAATCAAAGGCGATCAAAAATCCACCAGAAAATTCATCCCAAGAAAATGCCGAAATGCCGTCGGCAAATCGACAGTCTGTAAACAAAAAAGATTAATGAAAATACACAACAGATTCCAAAAAATTACTCACCTGACAACCCCAATGGAGTGATCGCCGGCTCCTCCTCAGTTCATCCCCACCGAATCTGTGCTAAAAAACCTAAAAATATTAACTAAAATTAATATATAAATTCAATACAAGATAAAAATATACTTACCAAAATAAAAGCCCATTTGACGTCTATGGGCAGAAAAGGAACAGCTGATCAGACATCTAGTACATAAACCCAAAATTATGTACTTCAAAAGGCGAAGCCCCACCACACGCAATCACAACCATTATTCGTAGATAAAATAAATACCGAAGCACAGTCTCAAGAAAGATCAGAAGATTGCTTTTAATCTTTCTAGAGCCTTGAACTAGAAGATAAAATCTGTATTGAGGTTTTAGCAATAAAGCAATTTCAAAGCCTAAGTATCGAACTTAGCATTCTGGAAAGACAGAATTGAGGTCTTTTCCCAGTAAAGCCCGAATTAAAGACAGTTTTGAAGTCTTTAATACAGCAGTAACTTAATCACCAAAATTGATTTCAGCAGTTACTCTAACCAACCACAGAGGGACGAATTTGCGAATTTGAAACAAGGCAAAGCAGTCCAGCAAGCCACAACCAGGGCAGCAAGCAGCAACCAGGCAGCAAGCAACAAGCAAATCCCAAGCGATTCACAAGAAACGAAACCAGAGTGCAGCAACACAAAGGTTATTCCTGGCTGTTCTAATTGCAGAACACATCAGTCGAAACATCAATCATCACGCTGACAGATAGGTGGCGTTATTCATTTAAGTTACCAGAGCAAGCAATATTTTGGTAATTTTTATTTACAAAACAAATACGAAATTTCAAGTAATAAATAACGAATTAAAGATTGAATTGAATTATTTTGGCAATTTGTTGAATTTTTATTGAATTTATAGTTAAAAAAAATCTAATAATTAATTGCGAATAAATAGTAATTTGGTTATTGGAAAAAGTTATCTTTTTATTGAATCGCACCCTTCCGGCACCTTTTTATTGAGTCAGAAATTAAATTGCTAATTCTGAACATTGGTCCTTCGAGCCGGATCGTGATTCAATAAGATAACTTAAGCCGCAATACAAGTATGGATGCTTTAATAATTCAACAGAGCGAAGTACGAGAGAGACTCGAACGGTCTTTCAGAAACTATCTCAAGGATGGCCCATCTAGGAAGACAGCGCAGTATTTTCAAAAAAGGCTCAAGATGCTCGACGATGACTGGACGGAATTCAAGAACAATCATCGACAGATTACATCAGTCAAGACGAAGAAGGACGAGAAAGAGCAGCTATACTTCAAAGAGGATTGGTATGCCGACACAGAAAACGCCTATGTCGAGATGTACTGCAAAATCGATGAAGACTATCACAAAACGCTGTCAGTCACAGAACCAGTCGCACGAGCGGAACAGACATCAGCCGATTTAAACAGCAGCTGCATTTCGCAACACAACAACAATGTGAAACTACCAAGGATCTCGATACCCACATTTGCAGGGGATTACGAGTCGTGGCCATCATTCCTGGATTTATTTTCCAGCCTTGTGCATAACAAAATATCGTTAACAGGAGCACAAAAACTCCAATATCTAAAGGCTCATCTTTCTGGAGAAGCTGCACGACTACTCAGCAACACGCTCATTAGTGACGCCAATTATGAACCAGCATGGCAACTTCTCGTCGATAACTACGACAACAAGAGAGCATTGTTAAAAACCCAGCTCGACATTCTGCTCAATCAACCTAAACTAACCCGAGAAACAGCTCAAGGCATCAAGGAGCTAAAAACGAGGACACACGAATGCCTCACTGCCATTGAGAATCTGGAGGTCTCAACAAAAAATTGGGATCCCATTCTCATCCACTTGCTGGTCCAAAAACTACCAAGCGAAACTCACGAACATTGGGAACAGTCGCAGAGCACCAAATCAAGGCAATCGATTCCAACATGGGTGGAACTACGCGAATTCTTGGAAACCAGGTTCAGAACCTTGGAAGCTGTCAGCAAACCAACAAGCCACAAGAATGAACCTCACGAAAGCAAGTCCAGAGAGCACCCAAGAAGAATAACACAAGCCTTCCACGTCGCAAATCAAAGCGTATGCATCCTGTGCAAAGGCGCACATACCATAGGGAAATGCCCCAAATAT
This sequence comes from Thereva unica, assembly GCA_949987705.1. NCBI lineage: Eukaryota > Metazoa > Arthropoda > Insecta > Diptera > Therevidae > Thereva > Thereva unica. The sequence continues at coordinate 53,404 of CATLJY010000242.1, read as the reverse complement.
GTGCAGTTCAGCATCGATGAGAAATACAAAACAGTTAAATCAAAGAACTTATGCATCAATTGCCTGAGAGCAGGCCATCGCTCATCACAGTGTCCCAGTAAAGGTAGATGCTTCCAATGCGGAAAGACTCACCATACAACCTTACACAGAATCCAGTCAGCGAGTCAAACCAACAGCAGCGTGTCACCGCCCTCAAGTTCAAACGATGAATTACCATCCAACCAAACACAAACATACTTCGCTCAGGCAGCACCCTACGACTGCCGACAAGTACTATTAGCCACAGCCCTGGTCACCGTAGTATCTCCAACTGGACGAGAGCAGGTCTGCAGAGCACTCATTGATCCCGGATCTCAATCCTCATTCGTACGTGAGGCAGTGGTTCAAAATCTACAACTCAAAAAGGAGCCAATACAAACAGCATTAAGCGTAATCGGTAACATGCCAGCCGGGAAAATCACAAAATGGGCCTCGCTGCAACTAAAGACACGAAACCAACAGGCGAAGAACATCCAGGTCCAGGCAATGGTAATTAACAAAATAACTAATCCATTACCAAATAGTGAATGTTCTAGCAAGGATTGGGCGCACTTAAAGGGTCTCGAATTAGCGGATCCAACATTCCACAAGCCGGGTCACATCGACATCCTTTTGGGAGCAGATGTATTCCCCATGATCATCTTGGCCGGCCTAAGGAAAGGCAACGAGGAAGCCCCAGTGGGACAAAACACGGTGTTTGGGTGGATCATCTCTGGGAAGACGACTCCAGCTGCACGAGCAAGCGCACATGTGAAAACATTCTTCACCGAGGTGACTCCTAACGACGAGCTAAAGAGATTTTGGGAACTAGAAGAACTTCCCCCAAGATCTAAGTGGACAAATGAAGAAACTCGCTGTGAAACACATTTCAACAACAACGTCACTAGATGCAGCAACGGACGTTACCAAGTCCGGCTTCCATTTGTAGCTGATAAAGTACAACTTGGCGCATCAAGACACATCGCCATTCGAACATTGATGCAGATGGAGAAACGATTCCAACAAGATCCTGACCTGAAAGCAGACTACGTCAAATGCATACAGGAATATTTGACGTTAGGTCACATGATGCCTACCACCACCCCCGAATCAGCACTTCAAAATCAATTGCCCAACGACACAACAACATATCGATGTTGTCACCTGCCTCACCATGCTGTCATCAAACCGAGCAGCACGACCACCAAACTGAGAGTAGTTTTCGACGCATCCCGTCCGACTGCCAACGGAAACTCACTCAATAGCGTATTATTGAATGGACCAGTGATACAAGACTCTTTGATGTCTACTCTCATGCGATGGAGAAAATATCGAATTGCTTACATGGCCGACATCGAGAAGATGTACCGGCAGATACGAGTTCATCCAGACGATGCCGATTACCAGCGGATTGTTTGGAGGGAATCACCAGATCAGCCTATACGAGACTACAAACTCTTGACTGTGACGTTCGGAACAAAGAGCGCTCCTTTCCTTGCCATCCGAACCATGCACCAATTGGCGAAAGATGAAGCAGAAATGTTCCAAATCGGATCCAACGCTGTACTCAACGATTTCTACGTTGACGATTTGATGACTGGCGCAGATAACATAGAAGAAGCAAGACAGAAACAAAGGCAATTAATTCAGCTTCTCCGAGCTGGAGGGCTAGAGCTCCGAAAATGGGCCGCGAATCACAACACCATCTTGGAAGAAGTTCCGGCAACCGATCGAGAGGTCTCATTTCCACTCGCAGTGAATGCAGAAGAAGTCAAAGCTCTTGGCTTATTATGGAATCCTGCCAGCGATACACTGTCGTACAAGGTCAGCATGGAGTCAGCACCAGAAATATATACAAAACGGAAAATATTGTCCGAGATTGCGAAGCTGTTCGACCCCATCGGCTGGCTTACACCAGTAACTATTAACGCCAAAATTTTAATACAAAGTCTTTGGCTAACAAAGCTCGACTGGGATGAAACAGTCCCGATCAACATCGATCAACAATGGCGAAAGTTCCGAGCAGACCTCCAAGTCATCCAAACTATTCAAATCCCGCGGTGGATTGAAGCTCACAACACAACCCAGAACATCGAAATCCATGCATTTTGCGACGCATCCATCAAAGCATATGCAGCAGCCGTATACATCCGGACAAAGGACGAAGACGGCAACCACCATTGTCACTTAATCGCTGCCAAAAGCAAAGTGGCACCCATCAAGACCATCTCACTGCCAAAGCTAGAGTTATGCGGAGCACACTTGTTGGCCAAATTACTGGCGCAAGTAAAGGACGACATGAAGTTCGAGCAGGTAACTACACATGCTTGGACTGATTCTACAATTGTACTCGCATGGTTGAGAAAACACCCATCATCATGGGAAACATTTGTGGCGAACAGGGTCTCACAAATACATCAGCTGCTAGACCAAAGTAGCTGGAATCATGTTCGAACAGAAGACAACCCTGCCGACTGCGCCACAAGAGGACTATCACCAAGTGAATTGAAACCACATAAGTTATGGTGGACAGGCCCTCACTGGCTCCAACAGACAAAGGAGCACTGGCCCAAAAGGAAGGAAATCCAAGACACCACGATGGGAGTACGAAAAACCACCACCAATCTGCATATCGAAGTAGATCCCTCCAATCACGATCTGATCAACAAATATTCGTCATTAACGAAACTGCTAAGAGTCACAGCATATTGTCGACGGTGGTTAAAAGCATCAAAATCATCATCCAGCCTTCCTCAGCCTAGCTACCTAACTTCAAGAGAAATCCAAGCAGCCCTACAGTGCTGGATAAAAAACGTCCAATCACAGGAGTTTGAAGAAGAAATACGAGCAATACAGTCAAAACAACCAGTGTCCAGCAAAAGTAAACTCATAAGATTGACACCGTTCCTCGATCAAGAAGGTATTTTAAGAGTAGGAGGTCGCATCCAGAATGACAATACAACGTTCTCCGAAAGCCATCCCATTATCTTGCCAGAGAAGAGCCCATTAGCTAAGCTCATCATCGACAATATCCATCACACGACATTGCATGGGGGCACACAGCTAATGTTACATATGCTGAGACAGAAGTACTGGATATTAAACACACGAAACGCAGTAAGGCGTCATAATCGAAAATGTATGCAGTGTTTTCGCCAATCAGCAACGAACCCTAAAGAAAAAATATTACATTGGCGTTTCCGCCGGAAAACAAAACCTTCTTCATCAGCTTCCTCGAAACACTTTTTTGAAGCTTAACGCTTCAAGGCGGGGAGAATGTTCCGGCGACACTGAAATAAAATCACACCTGAAAAAAAAGCCAAAACATAGCTACAACAAACCACTGCAAATAAAAACCAAGTAAAAAGGAATTCAATAAATAAAAACACCAAATCTCACAATTTCTGGCACTTTATTAAAAAATAACAAAATTACATAAATAAATACAAAATCTACAAAAAACACACGTACAAAGACATCACTACACAAAAGTAAACACAAAAATTCATACCTGAAAATAAACAGATTAATCAAAAATTAAATGCAAAAAAATACGTACCTTTTTCAAACCAACGAGGAAGAAAAAATTAAAATCAAAGGCGATCAAAAATCCACCAGAAAATTCATCCCAAGAAAATGCCGAAATGCCGTCGGCAAATCGACAGTCTGTAAACAAAAAAGATTAATGAAAATACACAACAGATTCCAAAAAATTACTCACCTGACAACCCCAATGGAGTGATCGCCGGCTCCTCCTCAGTTCATCCCCACCGAATCTGTGCTACAAAACCTAAAAATATTAACTAAAATTAATATATAAATTCAATACAAGATAAAAATATACTTACCAAAATAAAAGCCCATTTGACGTCTATGGGCAGAAAAGGAACAGCTGATCAGACATCTAGTACATAAACCCAAAATTATGTACTTCAAAAGGCGAAGCCCCACCACACGCAATCACAACCATTATTCGTAGATAAAATAAATACCGAAGCACAGTCTCAAGAAAGATCAGAAGATTGCTTTTAATCTTTCTAGAGCCTTGAACTAGAAGATAAAATCTGTATTGAGGTTTTAGCAATAAAGCAATTTCAAAGCCTAAGTATCGAACTTAGCATTCTGGAAAGACAGAATTGAGGTCTTTTCCCAGTAAAGCCCGAATTAAAGACAGTTTTGAAGTCTTTAATACAGCAGTAACTTAATCACCAAAATTGATTTCAGCAGTTACTCTAACCAACCACAGAGGGACGAATTTGCGAATTTGAAACAAGGCAAAGCAGTCCAGCAAGCCACAACCAGGGCAGCAAGCAGCAACCAGGCAGCAAGCAACAAGCAAATCCCAAGCGATTCACAAGAAACGAAACCAGAGTGCAGCAACACAAAGGTTATTCCTGGCTGTTCTAATTGCAGAACACATCAGTCGAAACATCAATCATCACGCTGACAGATAGGTGGCGTTATTCATTTAAGTTACCAGAGCAAGCAATATTTTGGTAATTTTTATTTACAAAACAAATACGAAATTTCAAGTAATAAATAACGAATTAAAAATTGAATTGAATTATTTTGGCAATTTGTTGAATTTTTATTGAATTTATAGTTAAAAAAAATCTAATAATTAATTGCGAATAAATAGTAATTTGGTTATTGGAAAAAGTTATCTTTTTATTGAATCGCACCCTTCCGGCACCTTTTTATTGAGTCAGAAATTAAATTGCTAATTCTGAACAGGCTGAACATGGGCAAGTTTCCAAGAGTCGGGATAAACTCCGGAGAAATATGACAGGGAAAATAATTTGCGCAGAGGTTTAGCCAAAGGTGAGGCGCATTGTTTTAAGACGATAGGGGGTATACTATCGGGTCCAGTGGATTTGTTGGCATCGAGCTCCTTGAGGCACCTGTACACCTCGCGAGTCCTGAAAAAAACCCTGACCATTGAATGGGCGTTACGCTCGGAAACAGGGGGTAGCACATCAGTTTCGGGTAAAGAAGAATTCGAAGCGAACATAGATGCTAATAAATTGGCCTTGGATTTGCTGTCTGTTATTACCTTCTCATTGTAAATAAAGGAAGGGGTTGAAGTTGTAGTGAAATTCTTCTTGATGGAACTTACCAAGGACCAGAAGTTTTTGCTACCGGAGGTTGCATTTAGGAGTTTACTTCTCAATTTGTTGTCAAATAAGGTTTTGACTTTCTTGATGGTGGTTTTACAAGAATTTCTTTGTTGTACGTACTCTAAACGGAACGATTCACTCGGGAAGCTCTTGTACGCTCGGAAGGCGGCTTCTTTAGTTTTGATTGCATTCATACACTCCCGATTAAACCATCTGTTGGGCCTAGGCTTCACAGATTTGGTAGAATGGGGAATGAACAAATGCATTCCTGCCTGTATGATCCTGGTGATACGGATAGCGGCAGAGTTGGCGTTTCTATTCCGGAAACACAGGTTCCAGTCTGTAGACTGGAAGAAATTAATAAGCCCCAGCCAATTGGCCTTCCCATAATGCCATACAGTTCTTCGAACTGGTTTGGGAGGGGTGGGAAATTCGAATGGGAAGTTAGCACTGATTAGGCAGTGGTCTGAATTGCCGAGAGGTGAATCAACTTCGACGGAGTAACGCGCTGGATGAGAAGTTAGAAAAAGATCAAGGAGATATCCTCCTTGACCAGCAACATCAGGGACTCTTGTGGGATGATCCACAATTTGTTGCAAGTTATTGATGTCTGCAAAGAGCTCGACGTCCTTGCCAGAAATACTGGTGCCATTTGAGTAAGTCAGCCATTTAACGTTGTGAACATTGAAATCACCCGCAACGATGATTTCACACTCAGGATTGGACGACAAAAATCCCGAGATTTGTTCGGAAATAGTATCAAAAGATAAGGTGGAGGCTTCGTTACTTATGTTAGGGCTTCTGTATAGGAAGCAGAAGAATATGACGTGGCTTTGGAAAATGATTTTAATCCAAAGATAATTAAAATCTGAAGTTGTGCTTGAGTGTATTTTGTAATAAGCCACGTCGTCCCTAACATAAATGGCAATACCCCTATGGGGGGAGAGATTGTGCACTAAAGTGTACCCCGACACCTGGTAATAACCTAAGTCATTATCGGGTGATATTTGGGTTTCACTTAGTGCGAAGATTGGGGGTTTGTAACTAGATAAGTGGCACTCAACAAAAGAGAAATTCGCTTGAAGTCCACGAATGTTACAAAAGTCAATACCAAAACTTGACTTGTAACGGGACTTCGGTTGCGCGGGTTCAATCGCCACATTCTTTGGGATATTTTCCGGAATTACACTTGCCGCATCCATCAGAGGCAATAAAATTTGTCCGCGTCAAAGTGTTATGCCTTTTGCAACGGGGCAAACTTTATCGACCGACCGATTTTGGGCGCGGCACCTGCAAGTCCGGGGTCTGAGAGAGGGTAGGGAGCAAGGGTACTTACTTTTGCCGTTCGTCGGTCGTGTCTTTCGTTGATGTCGTCTAGTGAAGTGTGGTGAGCCTTCGCGTAGACTGCAGCGCCGGATGAATTTCTATTGTTTGTTTGTTTTTTATGGGTTTTTGTTCACTATGAATTTTTTTGAAGTGAAACTTCTTTACGCACGCTTGACTTGGGAAACTTCTTTACGAACGCTTGACTTGGGGGTAAACTGGCGAAAGTGTAACGAAAGTGTAACGAAAGCGTTACGAAAATGTGTGATCGGGCAATGTATTATGTATTTTATGTATTTTATATATTATGTTTTATGAATTATGTATTATGTACTATGTACTATGTACTATGTACTATGTACTATGTACTATGTACTATGTACTATGTACTATGTACTATGTACTATGTACTATGTACTATGTACTATGTACTACGTACTATGTACTATGTACTATGTACTATGTACTATGTACTATGTACTATGTACTATGTACTATGTACTATATACTATGTACTATGTACTATGTACTATGTACTATGTACTATGTACTATGTACTATGTACTATGTACTATGTACTATGTACTATGTACTATGTACTATGTACTATGTACTATGTACTATGTACTATGTACTATGTACTATGTACTATGTACTATGTACTATGTACTATGTACTCTATGTACTATGTACTATGTACTATGTACTATGTACTATGTACTATGTACTATGTACTATGTACTATGTACTATGTACTATGTACTGTGTACTATGTACTATGTACTATGTACTATGTACTATGTACTATGTACTATGTACTATGTATTATGTACTATGTACTATGTATTATGTATTATGTATTATGTACTATGTACTATGTATTATGTATTATGTGTTATGTATTATGTATTATGTATTTTATGTATTTTATGTATTTTATGTATTTTATGTATTTTATGTATTTTATGTATTTTATGTATTTTATGTATTTTATGTATTTTATGTATTTTATGTATTTTATGTATTTTATGTATTTTATGTATTTTATGTATTTTATGTATTTTATGTATTTTATGTATTTTATGTATTTTATGTATTTTATGTATTTTATGTATTTTATGTATTTTATGTATTTTATGTATTTTATGTATTTTATGTATTTTATGTATTTTATGTATTTTATGTATTTTATGTATTTTATGTATTTTATGTATTTTATGTATTTTATGTATTTTATGTATTTTATGTATTTTATGTATTTTATGTATTTTATGTATTTTATGTATTTTATGTATTTTATGTATTTTATGTATTTTATGTATTTTATGTATTTTAGTATTTTATGTGTTTTATCTATTTTCTGTGTTTTATGTGTTTTATGTGTTTTATGCGTTTTATGTATTTTATGTATCTTATGTATCTTATGTATTTTAAGTATTTTATATGATTTATGTATTTTATGTATTTTATGTATTTTATGTATTTTATGTATTTTATGTATTTTATGTATTTTATGTATTTTATGTATTTTATGTATTTTATGTATTTTATGTATTTTATGTATTTTATGTATTTTATGTATTTTATGTATTTTATGTATTTTATGTATTTTATGTATTTTATGTATTTTATGTATTTTATGTATTTTATGTATTTTATGTATTTTATGTATTTTATGTATTTTATTTTTTTTATGTATTTTATGTATTTTATGTATTTTATGTATTTTATGTATTTTATGTATTTTATGTATTTTATGTATTTTATGTATTTTATGTATTTTATGTATTTTATGTATTTTATGTATTTTATGTATTTTATGTACATATTTTATGTATTTTAGTATTTTATGTGTTTTATCTATTTTCTGTATATGTATTTTATGTATTTTATGTATTTTATGTATTTTAGTATTTTATGTATTTTATGTATTTTATGTATTTTATGTATTTTATGTATTTTATGTATTTTATGTATTTTATGTATTTTATGTATTTTATGTATTTTATGTATTTTTTGTATTTTATGTATTTTATGTATTTTATGTATTTTATGTATTTTATGTATTTTATGTATTTTATGTATTTTATGTATTTCATGTATTTTGTATTATGTATCAGTGATTACTGATGTATCTAATAATGAAAATAATGAATAAAAATAAAAGATCTATGCAAAAGTATTTATTTACCAATGAAAACATGAAATAAAAAATATTTGTAGAAAATTAATATATGTATATGTATATATATGTATATACATACAGATGGAGCGAAAGAAGTTTCACTTCAGTCGTGTGGTCATAAGCACACTCGTTTTTTTTGTATGGAATTTAACTTTTTTTTTATTTTATTTTTTGTTATTTTATTTTAGGGATCACTTCTATTACTGCGAAATTAAGAGACCGGAACAGCAAACGTCCGAACACCTCGCTGTCCCAGACCAAACTCCAGTTTGAGAACTTTTCAGTATACGCTGCACTGTGCGAATACTAGCAGATGTTCCAGCTTCTTCTCTAACCTGTATTGCTGTCTTTGAAGCATTAGATGCTATTCTTAAAATTCTGCGCCTCTCAGATGCACTGGCTGCTCTTTTCGTCCTCCCTTTTTGCCTTTTTCCATAATTTTCGGGGTCTTTCAAGAATCTATCAACTACTCCAGCACTTCTGTTGATTCTCCTGGCAACTTGCCTCTTGGAATAACCTTCTTCCTTTAAAGCCTTTATTTTACCAATTTCTTCAAGTGTTAGGTTTTTACCGCTTCCTTTTTGCCTTACTACTTGTCTGCTTTAACAATTAAAACAATTAATCTCACTCACAACAATTAATCTCACTCTGCTTTCAAATAACTTCTGTGCCTACATTCAAATATCGCAGGTTTTTATAGCAATTTTCAGTAAATTCTTCATAAAAAATGTAGTACGCTTCAGATACATTGGAAAATTTGAATCGGTACAAAACAGTTATACTACCATACGATGAGGGCATTATATTTTCCAAAAATCTGTTGCTATTCAAACTTTCTGAGAAATTTGGACTGCCTACAATCATGTGTCGCGGACTGTATGTATAAAGCAAGGTTATCAAAAAATTGTTGAGCGAGACGATAGAAAATAAATTCGAGAGAAATGTAATGACGGTTGCCCTCATCGTAGGGCCTTGAGTAAGTTGTTGTGTACAACTTTTAGTTTGGAACCTATTCTTTACTATTTCGTAAGGACCTTCGAAGAGTGGGGTTAATTTTTTATTCGTTTTTGTTTTTGATTCAAGCAGAACGAAGTCGCCTGTCATAAAATTAGTAGGCTTCGTTCCGCGATCGTAAGTTTCTTTAGGATGAGAGAATGTGTGCGTGTATGGTTGTTGACGATTTCGAGCAGCGTATTTTCGACATTCGCTGATGTCGTGTCCAAGATTCGTACAGAACTTACACTTCTTAGGATTTCGTGTAAAATTTGGGACGGATTTTGGTTCGCTGTCAAGGAGTTTCTCTTCTTCAATGGAGAGATCTATTGCTTCCTTGAGAGTACTGTGGTGCGAAGATTTAACTATAAGTTTAATTGGTTGCCTCAGACCTCTTTTAAAATTGTTGATGGCCATTTGCTCGTTCAGAGCTCTTACAGCCTCGTTGCCAGCTCTATTTTCGTCCTTTGTACTGGATATGTTTAGTTCTTGCAAGAGCTTTTCTATTTTGCCCGCATACTGGGTTACGGTTTCTTTAGGCTCTTGGCGGGTGTTAAATAATTCGGATTGTACTACCTGTAGTGATCGTTTTATTGAAAACTCTCTTTCTAGCGCCTTTTGTAGTTCTTCCCACGTATCATAATCATGGTACATCAAGACACTGTTGTAGGCCCGACCAGAAATTTTAGATTTCATTAAATGTAAAAATTCGAGCTTATGTGATTCAGAGACTGCTAGTCGGTATTGAATATTAGCAATTTCCAAAAAGCGATGCAGAGTGTTAGGATCCCCATCCAATTCTGGGACGATCTTAATAGCATTAGAGAGATTGAAGTTAGACATCTCGAAATCAGGTTGGGAAATTGATTGCGGATCTAGTTTGAACTTAGGCTTGGTGTTGCTGTGAAGGTCAGAAGTGACAGATGAAGTACCTGGAAATTCTTCTAGTGTGTCAGATATCGTATCTGAAAATTCTTCTTGAGGGTCTGAATCTTCGTTAATTTGTTCAGTTTGTTCAGAGCAGAGTGAAGGCTCTTCCCTTTTTTGGGTTTGTTTTTTCGTTTTACTGCGTAGGGACAGGCTAATTGAACCGAGAGGGGTTAGATCTTGAGGTTTTTTCTTTTTGCTCATGTATAGTTACTAGCCTTATGAAAAAGGAGTTGAAATTCGAATTATTAGCACGAATTAGCAAAAACTTCAAAAGATTGTAGAAGTAATTCAGTGATTCATATCTGCAAGCTTGACCCGAATCCAGATGTTTCCGAACAAAACCATGGACAAAAGTAATAAAGGTATAAAGATGACAAAGAAAATTATAATCGCCGAGAGAATTGAAAGAATTAAAGAATTGAAAATTAATTTTACTCCTTCACATAAGTAAACATAGGAGGGATATTTAATATTATTTTTTTTGAACTCAGCTAATAGATTGATATTTTTCAAACAAAACCACAAATAAAATCTTAAATAAGGCTACAAATAAAATTTTTCAAATATCCTCAGTAAAGGATTAATATTTTTCAAACAAAACCACAAATAAAATTTTAAATAAGGCTACAAATAAATTTCAAATATCCTCAGTAAAAGTTTTTTTTATAAAAACTATGTTTATATGATCAATCGTACCTATTCGTTTTCAAAATAAGCCACCATAAATTTTTTGAATAAAGCCACAATAGAAGAATAGTTACCTAATCAAATAATCATAATCACACAATCAAAAATTTAATTAGATCAAAAGAAAAAATTTGCTTCAAAGAACTTCATAAATCAATTCCATCTGTAAAAATCGAAAAAGGTTTAAAATATTTTTTTTTTTATAAAGCCACAAAGCCACAAACTAATCAAAAGTATTAAATCAAAAGAAAAGTTATATTTATTTTTTTTTTACTCAAATATGAAAATATTTGCTTCAAGGAACTTCATAAATCAATTCCTTCATTAAATAATGTAAAATCAATTCTTATCTAATGTATGTATGTCACATATTATGACTATCTATGCTTCACGAACTTATACATTGAGTTTAGCACTGTAGAAATTTGAAATGTGTGCTTCACGAACTTATTTATTGAGTTTAGCACTGTAGAAATTTGTTTGCTATTACTCACGCAGTAACTAGCAAAATCATCTATCCAGAATAGAATCCACGAAGGTTAATGTGGTCCAGTAGTTGTTGGATAACCGTTGAAATTTAAAGTTGAATTGGTGTTTAAAGTTGGAAAGGTTTAAAGTTGCATCCAGAATAGAATCCACGAACGTTTATGTGGTCCAGTAGTTGTTGGATAAACGTTGAAATTTAAAGTTGAATTTGAATTAGTTTAAAGGTGAATTGGTTTAAAGTTGAAAATTGTGTTCTTCTAGGGATTAAGTTTTTGCTCAAATCCCACCGCTGCCACCACTTGTTGAGCCCCGCCGGCCACCGAATTTGTTGATGATTTTTGTAATTATATTTAAAAAATGAAAACTCACTACTCTGTACTTTTACTTTTTAACTTTATCTTTAACTATCCAACCCAAAAATGATAAAAATTGAAAAAAAAAACTTTTTCTTATTGTGTTTTCAGATACTATGATTCTTCTAGTATAGTATTTATTAGTATTCAAACTTTGATTAGAATGTAAATAAATTGGAAAAAAAATGAAAAAAAGCGTTGCTTTTCTTTGATCGCCATTATCTCTAAATGTCATTTGTCATGTTTTCTCGTAGGTGGATTAATTTTTCTCAGTCAATTTACAGCCTATTTGCCTGAAATTTGGTACACACCCTCTTCGAACAATAATAAAGATTTTTGTAAAACAGATTTTTGATAACGTTATTTAAAAAAAAGTTATATCGCTTCAAAAGTGAAAAACACTCGAAAATAGCCTCAAAATAGCGTTTTTCTTGCATGTCATTATTCCAACTAGCGTAACTTCGTAACAAAATAAAAATTCAAAAATCTGTTTTACAGAAACTTTCATTATTGTTTCAAGATGATATGTGCCAAATTTCACGTCAATCGGATGAAAATTGGCCGAGAAAAATTAATCCACCTACGGGCATATTTTTCACTCTTTCATTCAAAAAATGGTGGGGGAAATTTTTGGAGAGGGTTTTCGTACACATTTTCTGTTAAAGCCAATTAAGATACCCAATATATCTGAAAATTATGCAATTCGATGAAAAATTGTAGATTTTAGCCATTTGGGTTGGACCTCCCCTTAAATAATTTAAATAGTGAATGTCCGACGGCACGACGAGAACTGAGCCAAGAATCTTGGCTCAGCTTCGAGTCGGCCACGGTCCCACACGCTTGGCGATAACACGAGTTGCTGGCGCAGCACTTTTAATAAGGAAAAAGTGCTTAATTGCATTTAAGCGGAAAGAATGATATTTATTTATTGTAATTTGATCATAGGTTTTTCGTTTGTGCCAGCAGCTCGTGTGAACTCCAAGCGTGGGAGCCGTTTACAATGTTGTACAATGTTGTATGAATGTGGGGGTCACAACAGTTTACCACGGCAACAGCTAGCTTCTTTGTAATTCCCTGTAACGTAACGTTAATGTGCGTTTTTCCCATCGATTTTATTCTAGAACCTCCGTAAGCTCGTAAAACAGGATCTTTGCTTAAAACTGGCTCTCCCACTGCTGTTCACACCTTCTTATTAATGACGGAGTGTACCGCTCCTGGGTCCCAATCCATTGTATACGTGTGGTTATTTAATATGACGTCTATCTTGCGACCCCGGGTTACATGGAAAATTACTCCAACATCATGTTCGTCGCTAGATGATACTGTAGAGGATGATCGGTTGTTCATCTCTGTGCGATGTATGTTGTTACTCACTTGTGATTGTTGTACTATTTTTTTAAATAAAGAATATCTCACTTCTAATTTTTGTTGAGTGTTTAGTTGAATTTTGTCAAGATTCTAAATAAAACACATTCTAACACTTTTATGAGTAAATATAATTCAAACGATTTATTCTGTTATAATCATTGACATAAATTGTTCCTATAGTCCATGTCTATAACTAATCGCACTAAACTTGCTACCACTAACTTTGTCTAAATTTGCAACCGTACGCGGCGGGGACTAAAACTCGACTCTCTGGTGGCTTCTATATATTATGCCACGCTTAACAATAACGGTATCTAAATTTTTTTATTTGGACATTGTACATAGAGGCAGTACTAAAGCATGACATAACTTTGTTCTCATTTAGACGTTGCCAAATTCAATTAATTTAAAACATTTAAATTTTTATAACAGTTCGGCCATCCTGACCCTAAATCGCCCTCGATTTAATAGGCAACCATAAACTTTATAACGCGCTACTAGCTCTCAGTACAAGGTCCTTTAACATTTTATTAACAGAAAATTATATACATTAATCAATAAGTCCCTAATCTTATTGTCCTAATTTGTACATAAAAAAAATAATTTCAGTATGTTACTAATTTACACAAAAGTTTTTAATTCAAAGAAAAATTCTTATTTACATGGGTTTGCAAAACTCATTACTATTCTCATGAACATAAAATTGTAGTTCCAGTCTTATTCTTTCTTAATTTCTTCTACTTATTACTAATTTTGTGGTAAGCATTACTAACTAACATTTGGTTGTCTCCATAATTTCATATGACTAAGCCCTACTATACCTGAATAAGGTAGTTGCGTTACTTGATGTCCATCAATATCTCGGACCACGTATCTGTCATTTGACAATACTTTGGTTACAACATAAGGACCTCTAAACTTTGGCAGTAATTTCTTATTAACACCGGGAGTATTACCGTAATTTGTTATCATTACATAATCATTAACTTGATATTAGCATGGGGGTTTTCGAAATTTGTCGTAATATTTCTTGGCATAAACTTGATTCTTCCTAACATTGTCTACAGCATTCGACCTAATCTTTTCTAAATCCCCAGTCTCTTTAATCCCGAGGACATCCTTAGGAGGATCATCGAGGCGCCCTCTTTGCTTCGTCCCAAATAATATCTGACTAGGCGTCTTTCCCGTCGTCCTATTAACTGAATTATTTATCGCATATTCTACACTAGGCAAAGCTTTACCCCAATCCCGGACTGACGACGAACATAACTTTGCTAACATCCGCTTTAAGCTCTCATTAACCCTTTCTACCTGCCCATTGGACCACGGAGAGCCAATAGCTATCTTGATATGCTGTATATGATTGTCTTTCAAAAATGTCTTGAATTCACCTGAGGTGAAAGGAGGTTCCTCGGTCAGAAATGATTTTGTTTGAAATACTATAATTATTAAAATAACTTGCTAAACTTCGAATAGATTCCCTTGAAGTGGTGCTTCTAACAGCATAAAGCTTCACAAACCTTGTAAAAGCATCTATAATAACAAGAATATGCTTTTTCTTTGTTCTAACATTTGGCAGTGGGCCGTAATGATCTACGTGCAGTACATCAAAAGGTAATTCCCCTTTCGGAATATTGTGAAGATACCACTCTTGTTTGCCAACCTTAGAGGAATAGGCTATACACTTAAAACAATTATTAGCGATGTGTTTCTTCACTTTGTCTCTAATCTTTGGGAACCAATAAGTTCGACTAATTTCAGCATAACATTTCTCCACGCCTGAATGCGCCAACATCTCATGATAAGTCCTAATTATATCTGCTTCCATTTATTTTGGTACAAAGAATAGAATTTCTCCCTTAATCTTTCGATAAACTAATCCATTTCGCATTTCATAAGTATTGCTTTCCACACCTTCTAGCTTGGTCCTAATATTTTGAATATCTTTGTCTCTCGTCTGACAAATTGCTAAATTTTGTTCTAAGGTATTTTCTTCTAATATTAAAATGTTCGTGTTTCTACTTAACGCGTCTACATGATTCATCTTTCCTCCTGATCTGTGTTCTGTAAAATAATCATAATTTTGGAGCTCTAGGGCCCAACGTGCTATTCTCGGATTAATATCCCGTTTATTTAACGTCAACACTAATGAATTGCAATTCGTTACAATCTTGAACCTAATCCCTTGTAAATAAATCCTAAATCTTTTCAATGCGTAAATTATCGACAAAGCCTCTAGCTCATAACTATGATATTTCGCTTCTGTCGGAGTCGTCCGTTTTGAAAAATAGAAAACCGGGTGAAACTTACTGTCTGATTTCCTTTGCATAAGCATAGCCCCGTATCCTAAGGCGCTTGCATCGCAATGCAATTCCGTTTCATCAGTGGGACTGTAGATTGCTAATACCGGTGACTCTAACAAACTAGCTTTTAATGTTTCATAACATTTCATTTCTTCATCCCCAAAACTAAATTCTGCTCCCTTCTTTAGCATGTCATAGAGAGGCTTTGAGATTAACGCGAAATCTTTAATAAACTTTCGAAAGTAGGAACATAAACCCACAAAACTGTGAACATGCCTAATACTCGTGGGGATTGGAAATTCGGAGATAGCTCTAAGATTTTCAGGATTCGGCTTAATGCCGTCCTTGCTAACCAAGTAGCCTAAATATTCTATTTCGGTGCACATAAATTTGCACTTATCCAATCGTATCTCTAAAAGATTGTCACTTAAAATTGTTAGTACTTCCCTAAGGACCTGAAAGTGCTCTTCCATGGTCTCGCTCGCAATCAGAATATCGTCCATATACACCAGGATTTTTCTCTGGTCGATAAGACTTCTAAACAGTAGGTTAACATACCTTTGAAATACCGACGGTGCGTTACGCAGCCCAAACGGCATTCTAATATATTCAAATTGTCCAAGCGGCGTAACAGAACTATCGGCCATTCTAACTTGGTGAAACCCACTCTTAAGATCAATCAAAGAGTAATATTTCTTTTTGTGTAAGTCGGCTATGTGATCCTCGATCAATGGCAAGGGATAGTTATCACGACACGTAATTTTGTTCAATTGTCGATAATCGATAAATAACCGTAACTCATTATTCCTTTTCTTAACTAAAACTATGGGTGAGCAATGTGGTGAGTCACTTGGCCGAATAATATTTCGTCCTTCTAAATCTTTCAAGATTTTCTCTAGTTCAGACTTCTCTTAAAATGATAGACGGCGAGGTGAACAGTGAAATTGTTCATCATTGGATAATTTAATTTCCATTTCATAGCTTACTTTCGGTGAGTTGGGCTTGATTGATTCGTCGTAATAATTCCTAATTATTTCAGAAACTTTTACTTTATTACCTTCGTCCAAATTCTCACCAAATCTGATATCGCTCTCATAATTTATATCTATGTCTATCAGAAGAATATCTTTCTCGAAATCGTCTTCTATATCTTGTACTAACCTAAAATTAAATTTTGCCATACCATCTCTACCTAAGAGTAACTTACACCACATTGCCTTTTTCTCAACAACTAACACGTTTATTAACTTAGTAATACTATTAAGAGTTACATAAATTTTGAATTCAGCGATCTTAACTCTATTATTATTCATCCCGTAAAATTTGTTTTTCGTAACGTTGTTGCTAATATTCTTCCTGATGTTACCCGGTAACGCATCTACCCTAATCAAATCGACTGGACTACCAGTATCTAAAATTGCTAATAATTCATGTTTATAATTTTTATTCTCTAAGTTATATTGAACTGTTACCTTCTTTAAAACATCCAAACCGTCTCTTGAGGATACTAAGTTGATTTTGTTCTTTGGACATTCCGTTGATATATGGCCGAATACTCCGCAGACATAGCAGGAACCTCTCTGCCTCGGAGGCTTCCGGCACTCACTCCTGATGTGTCCCCTGGAGTTACAATTAAAACACTTAATTGTTGATGACGGCTTAATATTTGTCTTCCGCTCTGCTGGTACTGTAACTGCTGGTGTATGCTTACTCATTCTCCCCTGACTCTGTATTTTAGCCAGCTTAGAGAATGCGCTAAATAGTTCATCCTTGTCCCCAAACTGTTGCACCTTCGCTTGAGATTCCAGTACTGGATCCGCCACCCCTTCGATGAGGTATTCCAAAGTCTCCTCCTCTTCTAAGCCCAGGTTGTTGGCCATGATCACCTTATCATGGTAATAGTCACTAAAGTTTTCATTATTTTTCCAGGTTCTGCCTTCAAACTTTCTACGTTACATTAGTCTGCTCTGCTTGGCACTAAACATTTTCCTAAATTCGTTTAACAGGGCATAAATTCATACGTAACGTAGATTGCCTTAGAGTTGTAGAATTGCTGGGCCCTGCCTTTGATCCTTGAAGTAATAAGTGTCTTCATGACCGCAGGATCGACCTTATAGGCTCTCATAATTTCCGTAACTCTTTGCTCCCATAAGTTATAGTCGTCCACGTCGGGATCGAAGTGTGGTACTAATTCTGCGACGTGCCCGACATTTATTTTGAACCGATCTCCATCACCCTGCAAACATTACGATTCGAGATAGAATCGAAAACGAGTCGCGAAATCTTCGAGAAGGCTTCGAGACGAGAGTCGTTATCGAAACGAAATCGATTTGTAACCGACGAAAACGGAATGCTATATCGAATCGCTTTGACGACTCGATAACGACTCGTAAAAGCGAATTAAAATCGAAGAGCTCCTTATTATTTTTTTTTTGGTGGGTGGGAATAAATTGTATAAAAAAATGTAAATAAAGAAGTAGTTTTAATAAATATTATATATTAACTATTTTTTTAAAATTCATAGAAAATTATAAAAGATAAAAAAAACATATTAATCAAAAGAATTCATAGAACATTATTATTATTAAGTTAAAAAAAAAAAACAAGTAATATACTAGCTAAAGTAGTCTTCATACTGCTCTGGAAAAGATTGAAATTATTAAAATTATTGCGCTAAATAAAAGAACCCACTTACAAAGACAGCATTACTTTTTAGCGGTAGTTTGTGACTCCGATGGTTGTGGAGAGCCCTTTCCCGTGTCCTTGTATTTCTCTTTTTTTATTATCCTGTCTTTGGCGTATTGGAAATGCCTCATTGTTACCTTGTCGAAGTTTTCCTCCGCGGTCGATGGAAACTTTTGATGAAAGGCGTCTAAAACATACATATTAAAGAATATAAAATCAATATACATTATATGTTTATATTTCTATACTTTTTATTGCAACCACAATATGCATTTTCCTAGCCCATTTTTTGTTGTTGACTCCAAGCCAATTAAAATTTTTGACAACTTCATCAGAAAAAAACAACCTTAAGCTATATTTTATAAATTTAACAGGGTCGTCGGGTCCTCGATTACGTAAAATTTTTTGCTAAAATATAAAAACTGTTAAGTAATGTTTAATAAAACAAGATTTACAAATATGTTCATACCAATTCACTAAATTTTTCGTCGTTTTCCACAAGTTTTCTTTCGAAGTTCAGCAATGCCTGTTCGTTAGGAAACGGAAGGATCTCCTTTTCAAGCAAATTACGTCCAGATCCAGAGGCTCTAGTTTTTGATCCTTGGCGAATTTCCTTCCGCAACTCTATCATTGCGGCTATTTGCTTCGTCATAAGCGCTTTGTTTTCTTCGCTTGCTTCCTTCAGTTCTGTCCTCAATTGTTGCAACTGTCGCTGACACCCGCATTCTCTACATTCGGATGGAAGTGCTGCAATTTATAATTTACTATTTAGTCCATTCAAAACGCGCGTTATGGTGTTCCAAAATAACACCGTTAAGAAAATCGAACCCTAAACGTTTTTGGGGTCGCTGATCACGAAAATCGAGGTCCCGCGGTCCCAAAATTAGGGCGTCACCCTTAAAAATGCAAAAAACACCCCTTTTTAGGGGGTTTTCGCGATTATTTCAGTAATAATGAAAAATAATGCGATGAAATGCACTTTTTTTAATATTTATTTGCGAAGGGGGTAGATTTATACTAAATTTAGGCGAGCTTAATGGTAAGGGGTACCCCTAAAGGGTTGAAAGTACCCCTACATTGGCGAAAAAAGGCAAACATTGTAAAAAAAATATTTTTCAAGTTTTTGCTTCAAATTCGATTGTGGGCGTACTGTCAGGCAAAAATAAATTATTTTCAACCCTCAGGGGGTTAAAACTACCCCTACAATATAGTTAATTGAAAACTAGGGGGGGGGGGTGCTCCAAAATAACACCGTTAAGAAAATCGAACCCTAAAGGTTTTTGGGGTCGCTGATCACGAAAATCGAGGTCCCGCGGTCCTAAAATTAGGGCGTCATCCCTAAAAATGCAAAAAAAACCTTTTTCGCGATTATTTCGGTAATAATGAAAACTAATGCACTTTTTTAAATATTCATTTGCGAAGGGGGTTGATTTGTACTAAATTTAGGTGAGAAAGGGTAAAAAGGGGGTTTTTTCATTTTTAGGGGTGACGCCCTAATTTTGGGACCGCGGGACCTCGATTTTCGTGATCAGCGACCCCAAAAACCTTAAGGGTTCGATTTTCTTAACGGTGTTATTTTGGAACACCCCCCCCCCCTAGTTTTCAATTAACTATATTGTAGGGGTAGTTTTAACCCCCTAAGGGTTGGAAATAATTTATTTTTGCCTGACAGTACGCCCACAATCGAATTTGAAGCAAAAACTTGAAAAATATTTTTTTTACAATTTTTGCCTTTTTTCGCCAATGTAGGGGTACTTTCAACCTTTTTGGGGTACCCCTTACCATTAAGCTCGCCTAAATTTAGTATAAATCTACCCCCTTCGCAAATAAATATTAAAAAAAGTGCATTTCATCGCATTATTTTTCATTATTACTGAAATAATCGCGAAAACCCCCTAAAAAGGGGTGTTTTTTGCATTTTTAAGGGTGACGCCCTAATTTTGGGACCGCGGGACCTCGATTTTCGTGATCAGCGACCCCAAAAACGTTTAGGGTTCGATTTTCTTAACGGTGTTATTTTGGAACACCACCCCCCCGCGTTTTGAATGGACTATTTGTTCATAATGAACGAAAGACATTTTAATTACCTGAACTTGTTGACGGTACAGCGAATAAGAACTCGTCAGTCATTTTTTTATTTAGGTAATCTTGATGAAATGGAAAAATGAAAATTGGTGTTTTTGAAAAAAGATATTGGTTTTGGAGGAAAATTAAATAGGGTTAGTGTATTAGAGGAATAAAAACGGCAATATTCGTATTTTCGAAGCTTGATAAAACTACAATTTTTTTACAAACGTTATCTAATTTATGGGTGACTGTATTGCTCCAAATTGTGGGATTGGTTGAATTGCATTGATATATATTTAAGAGACTAGAATTTACCGGATATTCGAAAAAGGAACTAAGATCTTCAACAAGGGAGCTTTCAAATATAGGAATGCTGTTATGTTTTTGTATTGATTTTATTTTAAAAATTTTATTATCTTTTGATAGGTAGAAGTTATTTGGAGCTTTTGAAGATAACTTATAATTATTAGTGGAAATGCTTTCATATGTAAGACCATTATATTTTCCAAATAAAGGATATATTTTTAAAGAAGGTCTTGGGAAATGCAAACTTCGCTCAACTAATCGATTATATATTTGCGTACATACAAAAGACCCCTTTCTTACAATTTTCTTTAAATTATGTAAATAATTTTCGTACTTGAAACAACTAAAATTTTCCAAATTTCCAAAAGTTCGAACATCACTAGCCAGATGTGTTAAGCAGTGAAAATTGTAAGTAAGAAATTGCTCACCATATAGCAATGTTATATCTCGAACAAAAGAAATAAGTAAATTATGTGCACAAGAATTGTTGGAAATGCAATCTTCTTTACTTAACAGTATTCTAATTGCTATGGACAGTTTTTGGAAATGTGTATACCTTTCGTTATCAAGGACAAATTTTAAAATAAAAGGGCCTGTGTACAATAAAAATTGCCGAAGCTCTGCAGCTTTCCATCTATCTAATTCTCTTATTTCTCTTGGGCATCGGACAAATCCATAAGGAATGTTAGATTTTTGGGAAACAATTATGCAACAGTAGTAGCCTGTATGACCCTTTGTTTTTAATGCAAACGATCTGGCCGGCGCATTAAAAATAAATGCGTTGATTTTAATATTTAGTACCTTATTTTCAAAAGCTAAACCTTCATCAATCAGGCGATTTAGTTCAGAAACAAATGGTAATAGGTATGTATCGGAATTATTCGGTTTACTTAAACCAGAAAATACTCCTACCAAAAAAATATAGTCAGTTCCTACAATGTTGCATAGAATTGGTCAAACTTGTCTTGTGGAACTTTTTGTAACATTAAATTCCAAATGTAATGCACTTTCAGAAAACCCATTCTTTAGTAGAAAATCTGTCAATCCATCTTTTAAACCATAATGAATATATTCTCCGTTGTCTAAAGGAGTTGAAATGATTTCTCTAGGGGTTTTCTTAAGTGTTCGTGGATCTTTTGGAATACTGGCAAATTCTTGTCCCAGATTTAACAATTCTTTCAATGCGGTATCAGTTATTTGGTGTTTAACAGACCACTCCGCTAGTTTCTCATATAAATTGAAAACAACTTCTGTGTGTTCGGAGCTATCAGAACCTGTGCTACTGTAGTTTGAATAAAATTCAGCATCATAAGTATTATCAGCTTCGAAAGCTCTTGATGTAGAGGGCAGATCTCTTAAATTAGAAGATATAGGTAATTCAGAGGAATGTGGGATAGATGTACATCTTTTGTCCAAAACACTATTCACAAAATCCTGTGCTTCCCTTCGAATTTTTTTGGAACTCATTTTAATTAATCAACTTCCTCAAAGCATAATTATGTAATAATTACAAATCGTTACTCTTAATCGTTTACTTCAAAAATGGGGCAACTGAATTTTGTGGAAGGTTGTGTTTGATGTTATATTATTTATAAAATTAAAGTTAAATTTAATGAAATTTTTAAAAATTATGGAAAATTATATAATGTGAAAAATAACTGTTTACAATTTCAAATCAAAATATTTAATAGAAGTTTCAAAAATTGACTAAAAATTTGAAATTTGATTGGACCATAATTTTGGTGCATCACATCGTTCCTTTTATTCTAAATGTAGGTTTTTTGCACTTTATGAAGGTGAATATGAACATTTTTTGGGTAAAACTTTTTTATCATAGTCGTAAGTAATAAATTAATTCCTAAAACATTTAGTTATATAAAAACAAGTTGGGATTTTTCGAAAAAAAAAACTGGAAAAATACAAAAATTCATGATGCCAGATAGTTTTTCACTTTTTCTCACGTTTAAAATGTTTTCTTCTTCACAATCATAAACTGCAGAAAAAACATACATTTCAAATAAAAGGAACAATTTGATGCTCCAAACTTATTGGCAAATCAAATTTCAAATTAGTTGTCAATATTTTTAAATTTAACATTTTTAGAAACATTTAAAAAAAAGTATTTTTTATATTACCTTAAATGTTCAATTCCTTCTTGATTACCACTTTTTATACACTATAACACTTTTAATGAACACACCGCAATTTACTATAACTTTTGGCAAAACTTGGCAGCTTCATTTACTGGGTAGAAATAAACTAACCACTTTTGGAGCCTTTAAGAATCGGATTCTATTTTTATGACTTGAGAAAACCAGAAAGGGATACATCAATTGTTTTCAGGCATTAGTGAAGGCGAGACAATTGCCCTAAAAAATCAGTTTGTTTCGTTATGAGACTGATTGCGGAAGCGAGAACGCGTTTACATTTTAGAACCCAAACCGTTTTTTCCAAGAATCCTTTGCATTTTTTAACCCCATAAAACCAGACTACGCAGCTCGGGAAAAACCCACGGCTCCTTGAAATTTTTTTGAGACCTAGAAACCGTTATAACAAATGAAATATAGGAAAATTCCAATCATTTGGTCGCTTGTAAAAAACTTTATTCAAGCAAAAAAAAAACAAAATTATTATAACAATTTTAAATTCGTATCCTCACTTTTTTCCGGTAAAGGTTACCGTTTACAATTAAATGAACGGGTCGAGAATCTAAAATTTGCGAGTGAATCTCAACTCGTAAACGAGTCGTTAAAGCGGCGAGCAATTCTCGACTCGTAAACGAGTCGCTAAAGCGACGAGTCGATAAAATGTTTGCAGGGCAGTTGCACCTATGGTGGCCTCTCTTATACCATGTTTCCATCGCACTTAAAATCCGCAGGTTTTGACAAAACGATTTGGCGAAATCCAATTGTGTTTCCATCGCACCAGGCAGTTTTCGCTTGTCATCTGTCATAATAAACTTGCAATCGAAATTTTAAAAGTATTAAAAGTATTTAAAATAATAATAATAATGCAAGTTTATTTGTACATAAAAGGCTTAACAACCTTGTGGCATATACAGCGTTGGTTATAATATAGAAATTCAATGTTTAAAATAAAGCTAAACTTAAAACTAAATTAACAAAACAGAAATAAATTGTGATATTCGAAAAGGAAAGTAGGAAAAAAAAAGAAAAAGAAAGAAACTCATTATATAGACCAAGTAATAAATAGCCAAACACACTTTCACCAAAAAACCGCAGCAAGAAGTGAACTCATTCATCTTCCTTTTAAAAACCTAATATCTCAAACACTATATCCCCTCCATTGCGGATACATTGAAACGCATGGTTTCACAGACATATCACAGAACTAAGATCTGCGACAGAAGTGCTTATAGCATAAACTCCATTAAACTTGCAATCGAAATTTTAAAAGTATTAAAAGTATTTAAGAAATAATGAATTTAAATACTGACAGTGGTGATGTAACATCAAAACTGATTAATTTGCAAGGAATACGGTGTAAAATAAGGAAAAATATAAACACTTTCCAAAGGAAAAATTTATTGCTTTCGAGCTTAATAATAAGCGGCAGAAAGCAGCAAAGACAATGGAAAAAGGTAGTAAGACGTAAAGTATAATTTGAATCTTTTACTTATATTGCTTATAGTTTCGTACAGGAAAATTTTGGGAGAAAGAAGTCCCCACATATAACGATGATGAGTTTAAGGAAGTCTTCCGAATGAGACGGGACTCTTTCAATTTACTTTGTAGTAAATTGTCTAATCTAAGGAGAATGGACACGGCATTTAGAAAATGCATTTTATTGGAGAAGCGAGTTGCAATTGCCTTATATGCTCTTGCTTCATCAGCAGAGTATAGGAGTATTGGCGCATTGTTCGGTGTCGGTAAATCGACAGTTTGCAATTTAGTGCAGCAATTGTGTAAGGAAATTTGGAGTGCTGAAGCCTGAATTTTTAAGTTATATTCCTTTAACGCGGGATACCATTAAAGATTCTGTGGAAGGTTTCGAGTTACTAGGATTTCCACAATGTTTAGGTGCATTAGGTAATTTCAGCAAAATTGGATCTTTTGTTTTGAACTATGTAGTGTTATCCTTTTGTATAGACGGCTGTCACATTGAGGTTCGGCCCCACAAATATGAAGCCTGTGACTACTTTAATTACAAAGGGTGGTATTCAATAGTTTTATTGGCACTGGTGGATTATAGGTAGTTATAATATATTGTGATTGAAATAATTTTGACAAATGAATTTACTTGCAGATATCGTTTTCTTTATGTAAATGTTGGCTCCCCTGGGCGATGTAACGATTCCAGCATTTATGAAAGCTCTTTATTGAAAAAAGAGCTAGAAAAACCTATATTAAAGGAAATGAGTCGAGAAATCAATGGCGTTAAAGTCCCAGTTTTAATACTTGGTGATTCAGCTTTTCGCTTTTCCAACCCAGTTAATGAAACCTTACCCTTTCAATACCACTACCGATCCCATCGAAAAAGGATTTAATAAAACTCTGTCAAGCAGTCGCAGAGTTGTGGAAAATGCGTTCGGCCATTTAAAAACTCGCTTCAGACGGATCGGCAAAGGGCTTGATAATAGTATAAAACATGCTGCACTAATTATTAAAAGTTGTTGCGTTTTGCATAACTTTTTAAATGCACATAAAGAAATCATAAATGAGACTTGGATGGAGATAAGCAAACATCAAGGAAGGGTAGAAAATGGACAACCAGCAGAAGCAAATAGCTTCAATGATCACGATCCAACACCAAAAAGAATACGCGAAGCCATTGCATTATACATAGGTACAACAAATTCAGTCTTTAATATATTTTTATTAATATTAGTTTTTCCTTAACACAAATAAACTTTAACTACATCGAATTCAGTCTTTAAAGTAAAAAAATACACATTATTAATTCATTTTTAGTTTTTTATGTAACATTACAGTACATCACATTCAGTGTTAAAAGTATAAATATATTAAAAATTCATTAGTTAACAGTAGGTACATATTCTTCAGTCATTATCACTTCTTTTTATTTCATTTTATCTATTGCACGTTATTTCCGTTTTTCTCATTTAATACTTTTAAAAATGCATTTTCAAATTTTTCGTTACTATCAACAAATCTCTCCAAAAAAAGCGTTAATTTGGAGTATTTATGTGCTGGTGTATCATCAACATCGACTGGATGATTGGATATTGTAAAGAGAGTCTTAGAGCATACGTAAAAAAATCAGGACCAACATGGGAGTTTTTCTTTTTGGCGCAGTATCAAAGGATCCCGCACGTTTCCTATGGAAAATGACTTTCGGTCAAATTGAACGAGTCTATGCTCTTTGGGAAATTTTTTTGCTTATTGTAAAACCATTTTCCTTACATAGTATGAAAAAAAAATTAAATGAACACTAGCATTACTTAAATAATGCGACGTTATTTCTTTGCTATACCGCAAAAAACACCAACAGACCGAAAAATGAAAAACTTCAGATGTCTAAAAGTACCAAAAATCTTAAGTTTTGGGTTTCGTGCCCATTGAGACTTTTGTTCAGGGAGACTTACTCTATCCAAAGAGTATAGACCCGTTCAATTTGACCGAAAGTCATTTTCCATAGGAAACGTGCGGGGTCCTTTAACTTTTTAAATTCACTTAATTGCAAAATTCATTATGCAAAAACTATTTGACCGACCGTGATCGCGTTTTGGATATAAGTTAATCATGCCTTTAACTATCTAATTCCAAAATTAAATTGGAAGATAATGGTCTCTCCTTTCCTTGTGCTAACTTTAAAGTGAGGTACTTTTTTTCGCGGTTTTCGGCTATTTTGCAATGAAATCAAAATCCACCTTGGGGTAAGTTTTAGGAAATCTAATAACGAACAAAACATGTTCAACAAATTTTTCGCCTAGAAGCCTTCGTTAAGAGATATTTAACAAGAAAGGACAAAAAACAGGGAATTTTTAGTGAACTTTTCAGTTTTTGGGCTACCAAAAGTTTTCCTGGGAGTTTCATGCTTGCGCACCCCCTAAATATTGTTGAGGATATCATTTCTGACCGATTCCACCAAAAAAGTCCGTTACATCACGCCAAAACCACTGGAACTGCTCCAGCGCCCGGACTACTGTGCCGCAAAATACTCGACGAATGTATCTGCTCGTGTTTCTGGATCAAATTTCTCACCTCGAAAATGTCTAATGTTTTCCCTAATTCTTACCTTCTCCTCTGAAGTATTTAGCTCATCATTCCGTTGTATGTTTTGTATGTTTCTTTCTGCCCGCGTTTCCACTAACCTTGACACAAGTTCTTGTTGGATTAGTAAAAATTCTCCGAATTGCTGTTCATCCATTCTTTTGTATAAATATTTTTATAAACGAATTCCTTAATCCTCGTCGCCAGTATGTTATGTAATTATTGTTTGTTGAAGGTGAAAGGAAAGGCGATGCTAACGAATTTTAATATTTTATTCCACGTTAAATACTCCCACACACTTGTTAAGCTACCTGTTCTGACAGTGGGGGTCTGTCCTGAAACTTGTCATTTATAAGTGATTCAACTTGCCCTTTTTGTTAACCTAACGCTATGTTCACAATACTAAAGCTACACTACAGTTACCCTGTTGAAAAATGAATTTATTGTCATCAGCGAGTGTTATAAAAGGTAATAAGTAGGTCTCGAGCAGAGTTTGGCAGTTACACGCATTCATTCTTCCACTTACAAAGGCTACTTCAAAACTCATGTCCCCTTGAAATGCAGTCCATATCATTACCGAATCACCACCCCAAGCTCTTCTAGATAAAGGGCGTTTTCAATGATTCAAACTTGCGGCATATTTGCTTTTGCATGTTGTTCAATGAAGCAACTTGCAAAAGCACAGTGTTCAATGATTAAAACTTAAAAGCAAATGATTGCATACTTTGTCAGCTTTTTCAAAAGCTTGCAGTTGTAATTTTGAAGAAGAAGACACGTCAGTGCTGCCATACATTTTTGTTTTACTCACTTTTTGTTTAGAGCGCACATATCACATGTGAACTGTCAGCCTTGGTACGCTAAAAAATGGATACAAATCAAATTGTGTAAGTTCACTTTTAAATTTTAAAAGTAGTTTAGAGGAAGAACAACAAGGAGTGCTTTGGAGTAAGAATGACATTCAACTGCTTCTTCAAACAAGACTAAGTATGGAAAACGAGTTTACTGAAAGAAGAAGAAAGAAAAATGTTTTATGGGCCCTCGTTTTGAGAAAAATCAAAGAAACAGATAAAAATTTTTGTTTTACTGTTACTGATATAAAAACAAAATTTTATAA
Organism: Thereva unica; assembly: GCA_949987705.1. Lineage (NCBI taxonomy): Eukaryota > Metazoa > Arthropoda > Insecta > Diptera > Therevidae > Thereva > Thereva unica. The sequence continues at coordinate 25,275 of CATLJY010000242.1, read as the reverse complement.
CCTCTTTACTACATATAAAAGAGTTAAAAAAAAGAAACAATACATCAGGGCAAAGTAGGACATACTGGCCATATTTTGAGATATTTGATGAAAAGTATGGAAACAAACATAATATATCACCTCCTGATGAAAATATTTTCGATTCACTAGAGACTGTCAGTAATGAAAGAGAAATTTCAGAATCGGAAATAGATCGTGATAACGATGAAGTGCCTAAAAGAAAAAGAAGAAAAAGTGATAAAGAAGATTATTTAGAAAAATTTAACAGACATGAAGAAAGACGTCACAACGAATTTATGAAAAATGAAATTAAAAAGACTGAAATCGAAAAACAAAAAATCAAGATATTACTAGGACTGCAGGATACGATGAAGGACAGCCCTTTTCACAGAAGCATTTTGCATTTCTTCATGAGCATTTTCATTTGCATTAGACTCGATTTCTTCATTTTGTCTAATAGTAATATATTCCAATATATGTTACTCTATCTTCGTTTTGATTCATTCGGATGTAATTATGGAGTACCACACAAGATAAAACTATATATTTTGCTAAAGATAGTTTTCTAATTGGCAGAAAATTTAAAATTCTAAATTTATTTTTTAATATTCCAAACGACTGCTCTATACAAACTCTTATTGAGTTATGTTTATAATTAAAATTTTTTTGATTTTCAGAGAGATAGCCGTTATCCCTATAAGGTGTGATTAAATGCGGCCTTAGGGGGTAAGCTAAGTCACCTAATAGATGACCATTTTCTATAATATTTATAGTTTTGTCCTCCAACTTTCTAGAGATAGAGCTTGCACTCCAAACTGCAGCATCATGCGTACTTCCTGGCCACCCGAAAAATACATTTCTGAATATAAGATCCTGGTCACATATTGCCTGAAATATAAAGAAAGGCATTTATATATATATATATATATATATATATATATATATATATATATATATATATATATATATATATATATATATATATATATAATAAAACTAAACGTAATAATGGAATGTAATTCATTTCATCGTTTCTGGGCCACTGTACATATTTTTTTGTTAGGTTATTTGCAATTAATTTGCACATTTTCGTAGTTAATGCGTGTACCCGGCCTATAGAAAAGTTAAACCTATCTGAAATTTCTCTCAAACTATTCTGGTTCGCCAATCGCCACAAAGTCATGTAAAGCACTGTACGTGCATTAACTCGTGGTCCACCCTTCAAATTATGCTTCCATAGAGGGTTTATCTCTTCAATTAGAAGTTTCTGTAAAATGCAAATTAAACTCAAATATTTCACTTTTTAAATGCCGAATTACTTACCTCGAAGCAATTTCTATTCATTCTAAAGTGAGAACGATATGTTTTCTCGGGAAATCTTTCAATTAAATGAATGTAATTTTTCACCTTAGGGATCCGTTTACCCTTTCTCTTCATTATTAACTTAACCAATAATGATTTCATTTTCATTTTTCTCGCCAGGAAATGGGAGACATTACTCGTATCCGCACTTTCTGCTAGAATTTTGTTCTCAACAATTCCAATTAATGTTTTTAAATTTCTTTTATCCATTTTGTTTCGCAATACGTAAGTAGTGGAAGCACTAATTTCACGTAATCAGCTGACAATTTTAACATATAATGAGTTATGTTCAATGATGCATGTTGTTTGCTTTTGCATGTTGCTTAAGCTGTCAGTCAACGTTATTTGCTTTCGTGCAAGTCTGCAAAAGCATCCTGCATCATTGAAAACACCCAAAACTTTTTGATCATTACGTAAGTCACTCCAATAATATTTATACCAGAGTTCGGAAACGCACACTCATGTGCGCACGCGCACATACTCATGAGTTGTGTGCGCTGTGCTTGTCCTGATTACTCACGCACGTGAGCTGTGTACGTTTGAAGAATTTCGTGTGCGCACATGAGTAATTCGAAATGTTCTTGTGGTTATTACTCACCAAGTGACTTATTGATTTCGTGTGCGATCTCGAGTAATTCAAAATATCCTTGTGGTAATTATTCATTCAGTTATTCATTTCGCACGCGAAATTTCTTGCTGTTGTTGCCTTCTGTTCTAAGTTCTGTAACGGTCAGTTTTATTCATTCTATCCCCTTGCAGAAATTTGAAAAATTGATTCAAAATTTACTTTTCGACTAAAATATAAAAAAAATAATAAGAAAAAATAGGTGTGGAAAAATAAAAAAAATGGGAAGGACAAAAAAAATGAAAATTTTGTATCAGTCAGTCAGAGAATTTTTTGAGCTGTGAATTTAGATCCAAGATCGATTTTTTTTTAATTTCTTCTTTGGCGAAAAAGACTAGTGGAAAATATAGTTCTTCTCCGGAGTTGTACTATTTGAAAACCAAGCAGTTTTTTTAGAAGCTGGACCGAGAGTCGCTTTTCTTTTCTTAAAATTGAGAGAGATTTGGACCGGAATTGGACTATTTGAGACTGCCAACTGTAAGAAGAAATATCCTAGGAAGCTCACATGTTCCTGTTTCTTTCCACATTGAAGATAACACTAGTCGTCGAGATTAGTGGCTGGATTAGTTGTGTTTTTTTTTGTTTTTTTTTTGTTTTTTTTTGTTTTTTTTTTTAACTATAACTTTTTGTTTGTTGTTTATTAATCTGTTGTTTATTACCTATAGCATCTATATTGAACATATTGTATATATTAATTTGATGTAAAAAATCAACGACTGGCGCCAGAGCGAGTTTTTTTGCAATCTTTTGTGATTTGGTTGAGATGTTATTTTGGTAACATCCCTATGTAATTGATATATTTAACTTTTGGCCGAACTCTATTGTTACTTATTTTCATTTTGTTACACAATTTTCTGTGGTTGTTAAATTTTTTTTGGGAATATATGTAAATAAAAATAATTTGAAACTAATAATACATATTTTCATTGGTTGATAGGGGTTTTTGTTCCGGGGCTCTCTCTTTTTCGTTGTTGGTTTGAATTTTTGCAGGTCCGCAAATCAATGATGGCGCTTCAGACGAAACGAAAGTTAACATGGTGTGACGAAAGAAAGATTTTGCACCGACATTTAGGCAAGTGGTGAACCATGAAGGTAACGTTCCGGCCACACACTCCACAGCCCCTTCCGGTGAGCTAGCATTTACGGTGTGGCCAGTATAACACCCCCTCTAACAGTTATTTCGGTGGATTAGGAAGGGTGAATTTCTTCCGCATTTTTTCATGTATGTGAATACGCTTACAGTCAGGCTCTTCAGGGCTTCTGGCTCGGGGAACATGAACAAGAATTTAGTAAGTACTGTTGGCAAAGCACTGAATGCACTTGCGAAGCAGGAACAGCAAGTGCAACTTCTACAAGTTTTGCTAATTGTGCGTCATTGCGTCATTTTTTATAATTTTCCAAGACATTTGTCTCTAGTGGCTCCCTGGTGTGATCACATAACATTGCTAGCTTCTGCTTTAGTGATCTTTGCGCTGATGTCTGTGATTGGGAGTTTGTTGTTGTTTCGTTGATGAGAAGCGTTAATTTGGAGTATTTATGTGCTGGTGTATCATCAACATCGACTGGATCCGTAGTATTTTCAATGAACAAATTTTTACTGTCATTTAAAGATTCCGCTGCCGTAGTTTCTTCTATATTGGCGATCACATCATAGGTTTGCAACAGATGCTTCTGCAAAAAAATCAAAATTATAATAAGATTGAAAAAGTTGTTTTATAAAGGGTCCGCCAAATAACTTTTTTTTGAAAATGCTATAAAAAAATGCTATAATTTCTTTTTTTATTTGAAAGTACAATCCCTCCGGTTAATGATGGAAAATAATTTCATGCAAATGGCTGCCTCGGCTGGCCATACAGTAGCCTACACGATCGGTCCAATTTTGTCTGCGTCTTTGATGTTTGCGAAATGTCCAATTGTTGAGAACGACGGTGAACTGATGTTGATGGCGATTTACGCACACTTTCGGCCACAGCAGCAATATTCTCGGGTGTACGCATTGTTTTTGGCTTTTCACCGTTGGTTTATCGATGAGGATGCCAGTTTCTTTCACTTTTTTCACAAGGTAACGAACATACGGAGCTGACGGTGCTTCTCTTCTTCCAAAATCCGTACGCAATTTTCGCACACATTCTGCAACATTACCATGATTTTCAAAGTAATGCCGCAATATTTCCCAGCGTTTTTCAAGCGTATACACAACCATATTCGTTCAGCGGAAGGATAAAACTAATTATCTGTCAAATCAGACATGAGCTAAGTGTTGCCATACACGAAATAAGGACTAGTTGAAAAAAAAACGTTACATGGCGGACCCTGTAATAAAAATAAACAATTTACCCGTGCAATTGTTTTCTGTTCTTCAGTTAGTATTTCAGAACCAGTAAAATTAAAGCGGGGGTACAACTAAAGGGCTGAACGAAAGGCATGGTGCTTAAATAATTTCTGTTTTCTGCTCACCATTGCTTGATGTAGTGAGGCTGCATAACTATTTTGGTGTGCTATATCTGCCAATTCTAATTCACATGACAACCAGTCCCTATAAAAATCTCCTAATATATAATACCTATATTGCTCGCTTTGGAATTTCAACGACAGTCAGCTAAATGATGAAATGCATCCACAAAATTGTTTACGAAAGTCCAGTTAAAATCTATGTTGATGATGTTCTCCAGATTCTCAATGTATTCTTTTTGTGACAATATGGAATTGACCATGTTGAAGGTGGAATTACATCTTGTCGCATTATCAAGAGTTGGCATAGTACTATTAATATCACCTCCTCTAATAGATGTTCGTATTTTTTTAACGAGTTTTCAACATTGGTTTAACTCTGTCTCTAGTCTTTTGATTACGTCATGTGCTGCTAACTGCATTGGGTGCGCAGCACACCGCACTACCGATAATACGGAAGCGATTTGTGGCTGTATCTCCTCTTCCTCACGATCGTTTTCCTCATAAATATTATTATTTTCTTTCTGAATCTCTTGAAGTTGGAATAAATTTGCTTTATATCAATTTTAAATTCCTGAAGACATCTAAGGATTTCTTCCTTTAGAAAGTGTGCAGTATGTCTCCTACTTATTTCAATCATACCTGCAAGATATGAAATACATTTTTACAACATGTCTGTATTAATCAAACCTAATAAATAACATTTTAGGTTAAGATGTATGTCGAAGTAAACAATAACAATTATACAATATGCAGTAACAAAATTGTTTAAGCCATTCGCTGCCGCGTTAAATTATGTGAGCTAATTCACATTGGCAAAACTGTTTTGAGTGTTTGCGTCTATCTAAAATCTATTTTTTCTTTGCTAGTATTACGTATATGCAGCTCCTGAATAAAATATTACAAACACTTGTTAATTTCATTATTAGCTGCATCTTTTCTTCCAGGAAAAATCTTGAGGGTATTTATGTTTTTTGGTTGGATTTTCCTAATTACTTTTCAGTAATAAATTGGATTTTCCTAATTATTTTAAATAATTCCCCTTTAAATAATTCCCCTTTAAATAATTCCCCACATTCCCCTTTTTCCATGAAAAACACTTTTCATTTTTCATTTTTTTCCACGGCCAGGAAATTCACCTGATTTAAGCTCAATTCAAAATATGTGGCACGAAAAAGATCAATTTATAATAGATAATAGAACAATTTTAATAGAAATTATTAAAAAAATATGGCGTGTGAAGTTAAAAAATTCAATTTTGCGTAGAGAACATGCCAAAAAGGATAAATATTAAGTATTTATTTTAAAATTTTAACGCACTTTAGGCTTATAAATAAATATTTGATAATAAAGTAAGATTTCCTATTCTAGAATATAATTTCAATACAGACTTGAGAAAACCTTACTAGTGTTTGTAATTTTTTGGCCAGGTCTGTATTTTGCCATAGATAATTACCCAGTAGGAATTCTAGGAAGGCCTTACCGATGGAGCACTGAAATAAGTACTCATCTGGTAAGGGGTACCCCTTTTTTTGGTGCTAGATGAGCCCTTACAAACCCCATTACAAGAGAAGTCAGATGGTAAGGTGTAGTCCAGAATTATATCCAAACAAGTGAGAGTCTGCCCGATGACTAAAGGGAGCTTTCCTGGAGCTTTCATAAATTTTATAGAAAGAAAGAAAACGGGCAATCATATTCGTCGACATAAAATGCGACTTTAGCATACTCAATAGCCCGGCTCTCATTCGATACGGAGGACAAGCAGCTTTGGAGAAATGGAGAATTTAGTTGGGGGACTGCTTAGGTAAAGCCACTCTCGGGCTTGGAAAAAAAGGCATTTGTAAAAGATGAAGAAATAAAAGCATTTCGACACCGGATCACATATCCACAGGCGCCCATGAATAGCTCTTTTTGCAATGTTCCATTTGCTGCCTTACTATGAGCAGTTCTATAAGTACTCTAAGGTAAGTACTAAAGTAAGGCCTTACCCCTTACCTTGTGTAAAAGTAAGCATTTCTGTAAAAGGGAGTGGTAAGGCCTACCCCTTACCAGTAAGTGCTGATTTCAGTACTTCTGTAAGCTTACCGGTCCTACTGGGTATTTGCAGGCATAAAATTAAATACTCGTAGTTGGCAGTGAGAATGCTCAGGACTCAAAATTTTTTAATGTTTGCGCACTTTTAACTATAAAAACAAATCAAAAATAACATACATATATTTACGTATGCGGCCACATAACATTTGGAAATTTCAAACACGAACGCATTTCAAATACAACTAGTATATCTGTGCTGGCAATCTATCATAACATCCTACCAAACGCGAATACTCGTTGAACGCGAACGGGTTAAACAGGAGAATAATTCAAGAAATAGCTATCTATTCAAACTAGTAATATTTATAATAGTACATTATAACGTCTCTTACCTATTGTATTCACATATATTTTGTAATCCTTAATGTATTGAATATTTATTCCTAATACACTTTTCTCCATCCGTGTTGCAATATCCACCTTAAGTGAATTCATTTTTTTCTCTACCCGTTTAATTATTTGTAATGTCTGTATTAATGAAACTCTTCCCTTGGTTAATAATACTTTATTATTTGTTATTTGAAGTTATAATATTTATCGCTTATAATAAATCCGATGTCCATGTAGCGAATTTCACAACGAGAGACTTTTTCCTGGTGGCGCTGGTGTGTGGGTAGTTCCATACTGCCAGTGCTGCCATAACATTCTCTCCCTCATTGTAACTTCCTTGTTACAGGTTCAGGCGGTTCGGCGGTCTTCTCATCCTCCCGCTGCGACGTAGATCCATCTCTGTAGGTGCAGGTGCCTCATCCACCGGTACTGCAACTATGGGATCTGTCGTTCGAGATCCAGGTTGAACTTCCGTAGGCATAATTTGTGTTCCTGAAGGAGACTTTTCTTCTTCCGATGCGGGTGTTGTATCTTTCCTCTTTTCGGTACCAGTTGGTGCCACTGATTCTATGTAGGGGTCACTTGGTGCAGCTGTAGTGTATGGGTGCATCCTGTTCGGGTTGTTGTTTATGCATGACGTCTTTATAATTTGATCCACATGTTTTTGGTGTATGTTGCCATCTGCCTCCACCTCATAATGTAGTTTTCCAGTTCTATTTTTATATTCCCGAATTTCCATTTGTTACTGTCATAAATTCTGATCTGTACTCCATCTCCGTTTTTGAATTCTTTATTTACTACTATCTCTTCCTCTTTGTCCGTTTTCTCTTTAAGTTGTGCTCTTTTTACTAAATCAATCCTTGTTCTGTAAAGTCTTTTGAACATCATCTCCGCTGGACTTAACCCTGTGGTGCTGTTGGGTGTTTTCCTGTACATCATTAGAAATTTCTGTAGCTTCTCCTGTAGACAGCCTTCTTCATTTGCCATAGCTTTTAATTTCCTTTTAAACGTTTGCACGTACCTCTCTGCTTGGCCGTTCATTGAAGGGTGAAATGGTGCTGTGAACTTTGCTAAGATTCCATTTTCTCTTAAAAATCTTCCCATTTCTTCTGATCTGAATTGTCTTCCATTGTCCGAAACTTGAGTACCGAATGTAGTGTATATTTTTTTAAGATGTTGATCGTAGCTGTAGCGGTGATGGATGTCGTCGGTATGACTTCTAACCATTTTGTATACGCATCCACCACGATCAGAAAGTATTGGTTCATGAATGGTCCTGCATAGTCAATATGAATTCGACTCCACGGCTCTTTTGGATATTCCCAACTGTGTATTGGACCCTTTGCAGGATTTCTCTGCATTAAACAACACTCCCTGCATTGTTTCACTACTTGCTCAATATTCCCATCAATATTTCTCCACCATACGTAACTTCTAGCTAGAGCCTTCATTTTTACTATCCCTGTATGGGCCGTGTGCAATTCTTCAAAAATCTTAGGCTATAGTTTCTTAGGTATAACTACTCTTATTCCATAAAAAATGCAGTTGTCTTGTAGGAAGAATTCATGGAGTCTTTTCGAGTCTTCTTTTCCTGATTGAATGTCTACGTATAGTTTTTGTAATTCCGTATCCTTCCTTGTAGCTTCTTTTATTTCTTACAGCGTTATTGGCATCTCCGCGATATGATTTAGGTAGAATACATCATCATCTGTCAGACTGTCTATCTTTGTATCGGTGGACTTCCGTAAGCTTGAAAGGTAATCCGCATTTGCATGTTCTGTAGTCTTCCTTAGTTTTACTTCATAGTTGAACCCCGCCTGAAAGTTAGCGTAGTGTACTACTAGTCTTATAGCTGTAGTTGCTGGTGTGGTTTTCTCCGGGTATAATATTCTTTCCAACGGCTGATTATCCATAATAAGTGTAATTTTCCGTCCGTAACAATATTGGAAAAACTTTTTTAGTCCCCATATTAGTGCTGTTGCTTCTTTATCCACCTGGCTGTATCCTTGTTCCGCTTTTGTTAGCGATCTTGATGCGAACGCTATTGGTCTTTCCGTCTTATCTGGCATTATGTGTGATAGCACTGCTCCCAATCCCGTAGGAGATGCGTCTGTAGCCAATGTAACTGGTAAGTTTCCATAGAATGGTGTAAGTATTTTTTCCCCACAGATTTCGTCTTTCAATTGTTGAAAAACTCGCTGACATTCCTTTGACCAAGTAAATGTTACTTCTTTCTGTAATAGTCTGTAAAGAGGAGTTTTGAGGCCAGGTTGGGTATAAATTGTTGATAATAATTTATCATTCCGAGAAAAGTGCGAAGCGATGATGACGATCTTGTCACCTGTTGGATGTAATCCTTCTTCATTTATTGTGTGTCCCAGGTAATTTATGGATTTTTGGAAAAATTGACATTTCTTCTTATTTAAGTGTAGTCCACATTCTTGTATTTTCTGGAATATTGTTCTAATCCTATGTAATAATTGCATGTATGTTCTTCCTTGTAAGGCGATGTCATCGAAGAAACAGGCTGTACCATTCCTTCTAACGTTTGGTCCACATATCTTTGCCAAACATTTGGTGCTATTTTTACTCCAAACATTAATCGTTTTACTTTGTAGGTACCCTTGCAAGTACTTATAGCTTGCATTTCGGCCGTCTCTTCATTCGTTACCATGTGTAAGTATGCTTGATTTATATCCAGTGTGCAGAAGTATTTTCCACCGCTTAGTTTTGCAAATATCTCTTCGATTCTTGGTATTGGGTAGTTATCATTTTCTAAGCTTTTATTTAACGTCGCTCTGTAGTCTGCACATAAGCGTATCTTTCCATTTTGTTTCATTACCGGCACAACAGGTGTACTCCACTGTGAATATGTGACTTTTTCTAAAATTTCTGCTGCTTCCAATCTGTCAATTTCGGCTTCCACCTTGGTTTTGAGTGCGAATGGTACTGGTCATGGTTTCAGAAATATGGGTACTGTACCTTCTTTCAATTTGAATACAGCTTGATAATCTTTTATTTTTCCTACTTCTTCTGAAAATAATTCTTTATATTCTTCTAGCATTAACTGTAACTTAACCTTGAAATCCTTTTCCGTAATATCATTTTCCTCTGTATCTATTGTATTCATCTCAAACCCTAGATTGAGTTTTCTTGTCCATTCCCTTCCTACAACTGGGTCGACTTCCCTGTCTATTACGAATATTCTTCCTTCTATTTCTTTATGTCTGTATTTTATTTTTTGATGCGCTATTCCTCTCGGTTTTATTAGCTCACCTGTGTACGTCTTCAGCCTACTTTTTGTATTTTCTAACTTCAATTTCCCGGATTTATTTCTGAAATATTTTGTGGAACATGTAGTTACTGCTGCTCCTGTATCTACTTCCAACGTTAGCACTTTTCCATTTAATTGTAATGTAATGTAATATTTATCATTTTGCGTTGTATTTCCTAAAGGTATGTTTTGTATTTCGTATATTTCCCCTTCATCTTCAGACTCTTTTTCCAGCTGTAGCTGTTTCTGGTCTTTAAAACAAATTGACTGCAGGTGTCCCTTTATATTACACTTCTTACAATATAATTTGTCTTTGAGTTGACATTGTTTTGCCTTATGGTTTGTTGCGGCGTCGCTTAGCTGCAATGTAAAAAAATGGATAGGTTGGTTCTTGCTCAAAAGAAAGAGCTTGGGTCAGTTTAAAACAAATTTATTCTTGCCTATATGGTACAATGCTAACTTAATATCTACTATTTAAAGCTACGTTACGTTAAATTTGTATTAATTCGTGTTAGTGTTAACACAAATTGTGGTCTTGTTTTTAAAACTGTTGAAAATTTTTTTAAAACTTCAGACAAATCTGAACTCTAAATTTTTCTATGTTTAGAAAAATATAAATTCCAAAACCCTTCCAAGTTTCAGAAAAATCGAAACCACGAAACTATTCTAAGTTTCTGAAAAATAAAACTTTCAAAATTTTTCTAAGTTTTAGAAAAATAAAATTCCCAAATTTTTCTAAGTTTCAGAAAAATAGAAACCACGAAAATTTTCTAAGTTTCTGAAAAATAAAACTTTCAAAATTTTTCTAAGTTTTAGAAAAATAAAATTCCCAAATTTTTCTAAGTTTCAGAAAAATAGAAATCACGAAAATTCTCTAAGTTTCTGAAAAATAAAACTTTCAAAATTTTTCTAAGTTTTAGAAAAATAAAATTCCCAAATTTTTCTAAGTTTCAGAAAAATAGAAATCACGAAAATTTTCTAAGTTTCCGAAAAATAAAACTTTCAAAATTTTTCTAAGTTTTAGAAAAATAAAATTCCCAAATTTTTCTAAGTTTCAGAAAAATAGAAATCACGAAAATTTTCTAAGTTTCTGAAAAATAGAACCTTCAAAATTTTTCTAAGTTCTAGAAAAATATAAATTCCCAACTTTTTTCTAAGTTTCAGAAAAATAGAAATTATGAAAAATTTCTAAGTCTCCGAAAAATAGAAATTCAAAAAAAATTCAGAGTTCTGAAAAATGATTTTAAATTCCTAGCTAAACCTTTAAGAGCCTGCGGTGAACACTCGCTAGCTATCTAAGCCCTATCTAAACTGATTGTAAACCCAATCAGCATTACCTTTATTCGAAGCGACATAAAGGCGAAGTTTCTTGCCGTGCATCGAGTTATATAGCCCCCCAGAGCTCGCAAGTGGGGATGGCAATTTTCACTGGTCGAAAAAATGGCGATCCTGCCACTGGAACTATTTTAAAATGGCGATGATAGTTCCAGTCAATTCAACTTCCTTGCAATCAGCTGATTGTCACTGACATTTCAGTTGGCGGGTTAAAGTTGTTTTCTGTGGTTTCGAAATAATTAATTGTTTTTATTACTATTTTTTGTGGTTTTTTAAATAATTGAAGAGCGATATTCCAAAACGTGCTAAGTTCTTATGATGTAATTAGTGGGAAATAAAAAAAAACTGAATATCACTTTCACTCTCGCCTAAAGGGCTGTAATATTATTTCCTTTCTCAAAAAACCGATAAAAGAAACTATTATTTATAAAAATATAAATAAATTTGCTACATTTTATATGAAAAAATGGTTTTATTTATTGTGGTACATTTTCATAATGTACTAAGTCAATTACTTAGTACATTTTGAAATAAAATTTCATAGTAAAATTATGATACTATGGTAAATGTTTTCAGTCCTCAGAAAGTTCAGCCCAGCAAAAGAAAGAACAGTATTTTTCAAATCTTTAGTTTTAATATAAAAAAAACCTTAAAAAATTCAATATGAATACTAGCTATTGAAATTGATGGAAAATTCATTTGTATGACCCATTATACATCGGAATGAGTGTGATTTGTGATAAATGTTTATGTGAATGCATAACTACTACGTCATAGATTGGAAAGCAATACAATATTAAAATTAAACAAAAATTGACTTAGTACGTTTTGGAATATCGCTCTTCAATTGAAATTAATAATTAATTGATAGTGAATTGGCGATTGATAAGGGTAATTTATTTTAAAATAGTTTTATTATCAGTTTTTTTTCATTGTTGTTTCTTTTTAGGTGTTATTTATGCTCGGGCTTGTTATGTTTTGTTTGCGTAGTGTTAGTTTTAAGTTTTAAATTATTGTTTAGATTAAAAGTGTTTAGTTTTATTTATTATTCTTTTAGGTTTAAGTTCTTTTTCCTTTAAGTTTGTTTATTTAGTTGTTAGTTTTATTTATTATTCTGTTAAGTTTAAGTTCTTTTCTTTTAGGTTTGTTTATTTATGTTTTAATTAGTGTTTAGTTTTTAGTTATTTGAAATAAACGAGAAGTTCTGGTAAATCTCGTTCATTATTTCATATTTTTGTGTAGTCTTCTACAGTTTGTTACTTCGTGTTGTTTCGCGCTGAAACATTCTCCCCTCTCCTTGATGCATTGCATCAAAATAAATACTGCTATCTTTAATTCAAATTCACCTTTATTATTCAATTCTTTGGTTTTTTGTTTTTTGTCTATTTTTCATATTGTCTTACTAGCTATAAGTTCATTACGTATTATTTTATTATTTCATAATTAAATTTAACATTTATTATTTTAATTGTGGGTTCGCTATGATCTGAATTGTCTTCCATTGTCCGAAACTTGAGTACCGAATGTAGTGTATATTTTTTTAAGATGTTGATCGTAGCTGTAGCGGTGATGGATGTCGTCGGTATGACTTCTAACCATTTTGTATACGCATCCACCACGATCAGAAAGTATTGGTTCATGAATGGTCCTGCATAGTCAATATGAATTCGACTCCACGGCTCTTTTGGATATTCCCAACTGTGTATTGGACCCTTTGCAGGATTTCTCTGCATTAAACAACACTCCCTGCATTGTTTCACTACTTGCTCAATATTCCCATCAATATTTCTCCACCATACGTAACTTCTAGCTAGAGCCTTCATTTTTACTATCCCTGTATGGGCCGTGTGCAATTCTTCAAAAATCTTAGGCTATAGTTTCTTAGGTATAACTACTCTTATTCCATAAAAAATGCAGTTGTCTTGTAGGAAGAATTCATGGAGTCTTTTCGAGTCTTCTTTTCCTGATTGAATGTCTACGTATAGTTTTTGTAATTCCGTATCCTTCCTTGTAGCTTCTTTTATTTCTTACAGCGTTATTGGCATCTCCGCGATATGATTTAGGTAGAATACATCATCATCTGTCAGACTGTCTATCTTTGTATCGGTGGACTTCCGTAAGCTTGAAAGGTAATCCGCATTTGCATGTTCTGTAGTCTTCCTTAGTTTTACTTCATAGTTGAACCCCGCCTGAAAGTTAGCGTAGTGTACTACTAGTCTTATAGCTGTAGTTGCTGGTGTGGTTTTCTCCGGGTATAATATTCTTTCCAACGGCTGATTATCCATAATAAGTGTAATTTTCCGTCCGTAACAATATTGGAAAAACTTTTTTAGTCCCCATATTAGTGCTGTTGCTTCTTTATCCACCTGGCTGTATCCTTGTTCCGCTTTTGTTAGCGATCTTGATGCGAACGCTATTGGTCTTTCCGTCTTATCTGGCATTATGTGTGATAGCACTGCTCCCAATCCCGTAGGAGATGCGTCTGTAGCCAATGTAACTGGTAAGTTTCCATAGAATGGTGTAAGTATTTTTTCCCCACAGATTTCGTCTTTCAATTGTTGAAAAACTCGCTGACATTCCTTTGACCAAGTAAATGTTACTTCTTTCTGTAATAGTCTGTAAAGAGGAGTTTTGAGGCCAGGTTGGGTATAAATTGTTGATAATAATTTATCATTCCGAGAAAAGTGCGAAGCGATGATGACGATCTTGTCACCTGTTGGATGTAATCCTTCTTCATTTATTGTGTGTCCCAGGTAATTTATGGATTTTTGGAAAAATTGACATTTCTTCTTATTTAAGTGTAGTCCACATTCTTGTATTTTCTGGAATATTGTTCTAATCCTATGTAATAATTGCATGTATGTTCTTCCTTGTAAGGCGATGTCATCGAAGAAACAGGCTGTACCATTCCTTCTAACGTTTGGTCCACATATCTTTGCCAAACATTTGGTGCTATTTTTACTCCAAACATTAATCGTTTTACTTTGTAGGTACCCTTGCAAGTACTTATAGCTTGCATTTCGGCCGTCTCTTCATTCGTTACCATGTGTAAGTATGCTTGATTTATATCCAGTGTGCAGAAGTATTTTCCACCGCTTAGTTTTGCAAATATCTCTTCGATTCTTGGTATTGGGTAGTTATCATTTTCTAAGCTTTTATTTAACGTCGCTCTGTAGTCTGCACATAAGCGTATCTTTCCATTTTGTTTCATTACCGGCACAACAGGTGTACTCCACTGTGAATATGTGACTTTTTCTAAAATTTCTGCTGCTTCCAATCTGTCAATTTCGGCTTCCACCTTGGTTTTGAGTGCGAATGGTACTGGTCATGGTTTCAGAAATATGGGTACTGTACCTTCTTTCAATTTGAATACAGCTTGATAATCTTTTATTTTTCCTACTTCTTCTGAAAATAATTCTTTATATTCTTCTAGCATTAACTGTAACTTAACCTTGAAATCCTTTTCCGTAATATCATTTTCCTCTGTATCTATTGTATTCATCTCAAACCCTAGATTGAGTTTTCTTGTCCATTCCCTTCCTACAACTGGGTCGACTTCCCTGTCTATTACGAATATTCTTCCTTCTATTTCTTTATGTCTGTATTTTATTTTTTGATGCGCTATTCCTCTCGGTTTTATTAGCTCACCTGTGTACGTCTTCAGCCTACTTTTTGTATTTTCTAACTTCAATTTCCCGGATTTATTTCTGAAATATTTTGTGGAACATGTAGTTACTGCTGCTCCTGTATCTACTTCCAACGTTAGCACTTTTCCATTTAATTGTAATGTAATGTAATATTTATCATTTTGCGTTGTATTTCCTAAAGGTATGTTTTGTATTTCGTATATTTCCCCTTCATCTTCAGACTCTTTTTCCAGCTGTAGCTGTTTCTGGTCTTTAAAACAAATTGACTGCAGGTGTCCCTTTATATTACACTTCTTACAATATAATTTGTCTTTGAGTTGACATTGTTTTGCCTTATGGTTTGTTGCGGCGTCGCTTAGCTGCAATGTAAAAAAATGGATAGGTTGGTTCTTGCTCAAAAGAAAGAGCTTGGGTCAGTTTAAAACAAATTTATTCTTGCCTATATGGTACAATGCTAACTTAATATCTACTATTTAAAGCTACGTTACGTTAAATTTGTATTAATTCAAATAAAAATCTTAAAATAAAAAATTAAAAAAATAAAAAATGTTCCGTAGTTGGAGCTGAAAAGATACTTGTTAGTTATCTGTCAAATTATTTTTTTATTATTGGCAAATTCCAATGAGTTAGTATGTACACCTTGGCAAACTCCAAGGTTGAAATTCCCAAATACCAATTGTTAGTGTGGAAGGGTATTTGGTATCTTCGTGTTAGTGTTAACACAAATTGTGGTCTTGTTTTTAAAACTGTTGAAAATTTTTTTAAAACTTCAGACAAATCTGAACTCTAAATTTTTCTATGTTTAGAAAAATATAAATTCCAAAACCCTTCCAAGTTTCAGAAAAATCGAAACCACGAAACTATTCTAAGTTTCTGAAAAATAAAACTTTCAAAATTTTTCTAAGTTTTAGAAAAATAAAATTCCCAAATTTTTCTAAGTTTCAGAAAAATAGAAACCACGAAAATTTTCTAAGTTTCTGAAAAATAAAACTTTCAAAATTTTTCTAAGTTTTAGAAAAATAAAATTCCCAAATTTTTCTAAGTTTCAGAAAAATAGAAATCACGAAAATTCTCTAAGTTTCTGAAAAATAAAACTTTCAAAATTTTTCTAAGTTTTAGAAAAATAAAATTCCCAAATTTTTCTAAGTTTCAGAAAAATCGAAATCACGAAAATTTTCTAAGTTTCCGAAAAATAAAACTTTTCAAATTTTTCTAAGTTTTAGAAAAATAAAATTCCCAAATTTTTCTAAGTTTCAGAAAAATAGAAATCACGAAAATTTTCTAAGTTTCCGAAAAATAAAACTTTCAAAATTTTTCTAAGTTTTAGAAAAATAAAATTCCCAAATTTTTCTAAGTTTCAGAAAAATAGAAATCACGAAAATTTTCTAAGTTTCTGAAAAATAGAACCTTCAAAATTTTTCTAAGTTCTAGAAAAATATAAATTCCCAACTTTTTTCTAAGTTTCAGAAAAATAGAAATTATGAAAAATTTCTAAGTCTCCGAAAAATAGAAATTCAAAAAAAATTCAGAGTTCTGAAAAATGATTTTAAATTCCTAGCTAAACCTTTAAGAGCCTGCGGTGAACACTCGCTAGCTATCTAAGCCCTATCTAAACTGATTGTAAACCCAATCAGCATTACCTTTATTCGAAGCGACATAAAGGCGAAGTTTCTTGCCGTGCATCGAGTTATATAGCCCCCCAGAGCTCGCAAGTGGGGATGGCAATTTTCACTGGTCGAAAAAATGGCGATCCTGCCACTGGAACTATTTTAAAATGGCGATGATAGTTCCAGTCAATTCAACTTCCTTGCAATCAGCTGATTGTCACTGACATTTCAGTTGGCGGGTTAAAGTTGTTTTCTGTGGTTTCGAAATAATTAATTGTTTTTATTACTATTTTTTGTGGTTTTTTAAATAATTGAAGAGCGATATTCCAAAACGTGCTAAGTTCTTATGATGTAATTAGTGGGAAATAAAAAAAAACTGAATATCACTTTCACTCTCGCCTAAAGGGCTGTAATATTATTTCCTTTCTCAAAAAACCGATAAAAGAAACTATTATTTATAAAAATATAAATAAATTTGCTACATTTTATATGAAAAAATGGTTTTATTTATTGTGGTACATTTTCATAATGTACTAAGTCAATTACTTAGTACATTTTGAAATAAAATTTCATAGTAAAATTATGATACTATGGTAAATGTTTTCAGTCCTCAGAAAGTTCAGCCCAGCAAAAGAAAGAACAGTATTTTTCAAATCTTTAGTTTTATATTAAAACAAACCTTAAAAAATTCAATATGAATACTAGCTATTGAAATTGATGGAAAATTCATTTGTATGACCCATTATACATCGGAATGAGTGTGATTTGTGATAAATGTTTATGTGAATGCATAACTACTACGTCATAGATTGGAAAGCAATACAATATTAAAATTAAACAAAAATTGACTTAGTACGTTTTGGAATATCGCTCTTCAATTGAAATTAATAATTAATTGATAGTGAATTGGCGATTGATAAGGGTAATTTATTTTAAAATAGTTTTATTATCAGTTTTTTTTCATTGTTGTTTCTTTTTAGGTGTTATTTATGCTCGGGCTTGTTATGTTTTGTTTGCGTAGTGTTAGTTTTAAGTTTTAAATTATTGTTTAGATTAAAAGTGTTTAGTTTTATTTATTATTCTTTTAGGTTTAAGTTCTTTTTCCTTTAAGTTTGTTTATTTAGTTGTTAGTTTTATTTATTATTCTGTTAAGTTTAAGTTCTTTTCTTTTAGGTTTGTTTATTTATGTTTTAATTAGTGTTTAGTTTTTAGTTATTTGAAATAAACGAGAAGTTCTGGTAAATCTCGTTCATTATTTCATATTTTTGTATTTTTGTGTAGTCTTCTACAGTTTGTTACTTCGTGTTGTTTCGCGCTGAAACATTCTCCCCTCTCCTTGATGCATTGCATCAAAATAAATACTGCTATCTTTAATTCAAATTCACCTTTATTATTCAATTCTTTGGTTTTTTGTTTTTTGTCTATTTTTCATATTGTCTTACTAGCTATAAGTTCATTACGTATTATTTTATTATTTCATAATTAAATTTAACATTTATTATTTTAATTGTGGGTTCGCTATGGCCGTGTAGCCTTGCCACACTAACTGATTATTCTCGAATTTCACTCTTACCTTGTGTGTTCCGCCGAGGAACACGGTATAACGTTTGATCAGTCCTTCTCTCATGTCCTGGTAAGGAATCGACCTAAGTTGTAGATGGGTGATTTTAAAGATTGTCCCTTCCCTTGCGGTTATAAAATAAGTTTTCGTGTCTAGGCCGCTTGTCGCCTTTGGTTCCTCCTTGGGGATTGATGGCCTGTAGGTTGGGATTCGTAAGGGTTTCTTTTTTCGTTTGTTCCGCTTGCGCTTTGGTTTCGGTTCTTGTTTTGGTTTTTGTCTTATCGTGCCGTGAAGCTCCTTTTCCAGCCTGCTGGTAGTAGGTTGATTACTCTTGGAGGTTGATGCCGTAGCTGTTTCGGCCCTTCTTGATGGAGACGTTTTTAGTATCGCCTTCCAATCAATATTTCGTCCCGGTGTTGGTGGCGGTCCCTGGGATGGCCCTTGCCTGCTTGGGCTACTGTGGTCATCTTCGCGCCTGCTGCTACTTCTTCGATGGGACGTTGTTGGGGCTGCTTCCTCCAAGTTTAAATGTCTTCCAGGTGTTGGTGGTGGTCCTTGTGATGGCCCTTGCCTGCTTGGACTGCTATACTCGCATTCCCAACTGCTTGTTGTTCTTGAAGGGGGTGTTGTTGGAGGTACTTCCTCCAAAATTAGATTTCGCCCGGGTGTTGGTGGTGGTCCCTGGTCGCCCGTAGCTGGTCGTTGGGGGCTCAGTCCGCCCAAGCTTAAATACTCGTCCTCCGGAATGCATAGTTCCAAACAGTCGCTGTCTTGGTCCATCGGATGCTCCTTTCGTGGTATTGTTTCGTTATATTAGTTGTCTGGAACGACATTATGAGAGTTAGATTTGTTTATTAGTTATAACACATAGGACTTCACACATAGGACGCGCGACATTGTTATGTTTCATGCGGACAATGGACACAGTTTTGTTTTTGGCCTCTTGGTGGTTGAGGCTTTTGTTCTGAGAGTTACTACTCTCACCCTGCCGTCGGGTGCCGGATGTATTTCTTCGATTATCCCTAGTGGCCAGTGCGTTGGGGGTGTCTTATCATCCATTACGATCACTACTTGACCCACTTCGATGTTAGGTTGATTAGATACCCACTTCTTTCTTTGTTGTAGTTGGTTTAAGTAGTCTCTAGCCCATAGTTTCCAGAAACGCTGCAATGCTTGTTGTACATGTTTCCATCGATCGACGTAATTATTATCCTTTTCGAGTAGATCTGGTTCAGGTATGGTTTTCATGTTACGTCCTATCAAGAAGTGTCCGGGCGTAAGTGCTTCTACGTTTTCTGGATCTGCTGAGAGTGCACATAACGGTCGGGAATTTAGGCACGCTTCGATCTGTGTCAACAATGTATTCAATTCTTTGAAAGTATACACCCTACCATCGGTGGCTCGTCGTAAATGGTGTTTAATGCTCTTGACTCCTGCCTCCCAAATTCCACCGAAATGTGGTGCTATGGGTGGGTTGAAGTGCCACTTTATTCCATCGTCAGCAAATTCTGCGGCGGCGCATTGTGAAGCATTAGTTATTACCTGTTGTAATTGTCTTCTTAGTACTCTATTGGCACCTACAAAGTTGGTACCGTTGTCTGAGTATATGTTGTTGCATAGGCCTCTGCGTCCTACAAATCTTCGGAATGCTGCTAGGAATGCTTCACTAGACATATCCGAAGCTACTTCTATATGAATGGCCTTGGTGGCCATGCAGATAAATATGCAAAAGTAGCCCTTGTACAGCTTCGAGCCCTTGTGTTTAGACATCTTGAGATCTATGGGTCCTGCATAATCTATTCCGACGTTTTTAAAAGGACCTGTTTGTGTGACTCTAACTTCTGGTAAGTTTCCCATTAATTGCTTTGGTGCTGTCGCTCGAAATCGGGTGCATCTTGTACATTTGTAGATTCTTTCCTTAACGGCGGACATTCCGTTGATTATCCAAAATTTTTCTCTTAAGATATTCAATACTAATTGAGCTCCGCCATGCAAGTTAACCTTATGGTGATGGTCGATGATGATATTTGTAACGTGATGTCCTCGTTGTAGAATCCAGGGATGTTTTTTATTGTAGTGCAGTGTAGATGCTTGTAGTCTACCTCCTAATCTCAAGGTGCCGTCTTCGGCCAAAAATGGGCTAAGCTTCGCTAGCTGACTTTGAGGTTTCACCGTCCTTGTTTTCTGTAGCTCGTTATACTCTGTAGGAAACATCTGCTCTTGTGCGATTCTTATAAGGGTTGCTCTAGCTTTATCTATCTCCGTTGCCGATAAATAGTCGGGGGGTGTTGGTCGTTTGCGCTTGCAGTGGTGTATGAAGCGATAGCAGTAAGCTATCACCCGCAACGTTTTTTGGTACGAAGAAAATTTAATAAGCCAGTCCAGATCAGTGGCTTGGACTGTCATCAAGGCCTTTGTGGTTGTTTTTTCCTCTAGTTGAGTCGTGAATTCCTTTATTGAGTTAGTGGGCCAGCCTTCCTCCTGGTCCCTGAGCCATGTAGGCCCTTCCCACCATAGTTGTGTGGGTTGCAGTTTAGATGGCATTACCCCCCTGGATGCGATGTCTGCTGGGTTTTCCTTCGATGAAATATACTGCCATGAATCTTCTGCTGTGTTTTCCTTTATTTCGACGGTACGGTTTGCTACGAACGTTTTCCACCTGTTCGGTAGCCCCTTTAGCCAAGCAAGTACTATCTTCGAGTCGGTCCAGCAGTGTCCCTGAATGTGCTCCAGTTTCATGTCGATTTTTGTTTGTTTAAGCAGTCGGCTTAATAATACGGCGCCACATAGCTCCAAGCGTGGTAAGGACACGGGTTTTATGGGTGCGACGCGTGTCTTGGCTACCACTAAATTTGAGTTGATAGTACCGTCTTCTCCTAGCGTCCTTACATAAATGACTGCTGCATAAGCTCGTGTGGACGCATCGCAAAATCCATGCAGCTGACACGAACGCATCGAGCGGTGTATGTTGATCCAGCGTGGTAGCCTTATCTCTTGGATCTGAGGCAACTCATTCTTGAAGTTGTCCCACCCTTCCTTGATGTCGTCGGTGACTTCTTCATCCCAATCGCATCCAGACACCCACAGTTTCTGCATTATAAATTTGGCCGTCAGCACGGCTGGTGCTATCCATCCTAGTGGGTCGAATACTTTTGCCACTTCCGACAATATTCCTCTCTTTGTGGTAGTTGGTTTGTCGAAATTATTGGCTTTAATCCTAAATGTGAAGCAATCCTTCACTGGATGCCACAGTATTCCCAAAGCTTTGACTTCGTTGTTTTCATTTAGGTCCAAGGGAAGCTGCAGTTCTCGGTCTTCTGCTGGTATGGATTCTAGAAGTGAATGATGGTTCGCTACCCATTTCCTCAGGTGGAATCCTCCACCTTTCAACAATTGAATCAATTCTCCTTGTATCGTCTGTGCCTCCTGTACACTATCTGCTCCAGTGAGAACATCGTCCACATAAAATTCGGATAGGGCTACCTCAGAAGCTCTGGGATACCGCGACTTGTCGTCCATGGCCAGTCTATGTAGCGTTTTGATGGCCAAGTATGGTGCTGACGCGGTGCCAAATGTGACTGTGTTGAGTTCATACCCTCGTATTGGTTCGTTGGGGTCGGCTCTCCAGAGTATAGTTTGATATCCCTTGTGTGCTGGGTCCATCTGAATCATCCTGTACATCTTTTCGATGTCGGCCGTCATTGCGTACTTGTATTTTCTCCAGTTCATTAGTGTGGCGAATAACTTGGGTTGTAATGTAGGGCCTGTGAGAAGCTGTTCGTTCAGGTTCTTCCCGTTTGATGTTTTCGCAGACGCATCGAAGACTACTCTTACCTTGGTCGTCGAACTGTCTTTAAAGACTGCATGGTGTGGTAAGTAATATCGCTGTGTACTGTGGTTGTCCGCCACTGGTGTCATGTGGTTCATCTCTGCATACTCGCGAAGACACTGAGAATATTCTTTACACAATTCCGGAGCTTGTTTGAACTTCCTCTCTAGTTGAGCAAACCTCATTGTTGCCTGTCTCCTGGATTCTCCTAAGTCTGGTGGCTCACCGTCCTTGAATGGTAACCTTACCTGGTATTGGCCGTTCGCTAGGCGCCTTGTAGTTTCGTCGTACGTTTTTTCGCACTGTTCTTCTTCGGCTGTTAGTCGTCTGCCCTTAGGTATTTCCTCCCATTCCCAGAATTGCCTTATTTGTTCGTGGAGCAATTGCATCGTAGTCTTGTGTTGGGTGGTTAGTCCAGAGAAGCACACGTTGTGGGTTGATTGAGTGGCGGGTGCGGCTAGTTCGCCTAAAAGTACCCAACCGAGACTCGTTTTCTGCGCGACTGGAGACTGAGCGGGGCCCCTTCCGTATACCCTCTTCCAATATATTTGCATAGACATTCACGCCGAGAAGTAGGTCTATTTGCCCCTGGTCGCTAAATTTCGGGTCGGCTAATTCCAAACCATCAATGTAGGACCAGTTTTGGCATGTAGATCTTTTTGGAGGAGAAACGCTGGTTATTGTCTTGACGACATATGCTTGCATATCAAGTTTGTAATTGGAGTTGGTTTTGGACTCAAGTGAAAAGCCTGCCAATTTCCGTGACGTCGCCACCTTGACAGATCTTATCCCGATTACTTCAAGCATAGTTGGTATGACGTTTGCTTGGAGTGTTTGATTTGCTGCCTCTGTGATAAAGGAGCTCTGTGACCCTGGGTCTATTAGAGCTCTTAGTGTGAGACATATACCCCGTTGACTGCGTACCCTGACGATAGCTGTTGCTAACATAGACTGGGTAATGTTTTTGTTAAAATTGCAGGTTGTTACTGCTTGCGTTTGGCTTGTGGTAGCTGCATTATCGTTAGATATAGGCTTAGTCCCTTCGTCATGCAGCAATGAGTGATGGTGCTTGCCGCACTTAAAACATTTATTGCTGCTGGTGCACACGTTGCTGTGATGTGGCCTTAAGCAATTGAAACATAAGTTATGTTCCCGTATAAAGTTGCGTTTTGCCGTAGTGGCTAGTCCCTTGAATTCAGGACATTGATATAACTGATGCTTGTCCCTGCACATTGGACAATTCGTCGTTGACTTGCAAGGTCTGCCACCATGATTCTCTAAGCATTGGTTGCAGTGCCCGTATTGTTTTATCAGGCTCCTTCTTGAAGCTGGATCCTTGCGTTGAAGAGTGGTGCAATACTGAAGGGTGTGGTTTCCTTTGCAGATTGGGCATCCCTTCTGTTCCCTTATGTGAAAGCTACTCGTTTTGTGTCGAGGTTTCTCTGCCCTGATGCTTTCTGTCGAAGATTTGTTGCTTTGGATGTCCTTGGTGGCCTCCAAGCTTCGATATCTCCTTTCGAGGAAGCTAAGCAGTTCCTCCAATGATGGAAGGTCGTCGGATTCTGCTATCTTCTGTTCCCATTGGTTTCTTGTGACATCTGGCAATCGTTGCGCTGTCACAAACACGAAGATAGGGTCCCAGTCGGCTGTGCTCACCTTTAATACCTTAAGTGAATGCCGAATACGGTTTAGGTCATCTAACATTGACCTTAAATCCCTGTAGGACTCCTGCTTAATCTTTGGTTGATTAAGCAGAAGTTTGAATTGCGCGTATATTAAGAGCCTTCTCTTATTATACCGTTTGCAGAGGAGCTCCCATGCTGCTAGATAGTTAGCCGAGATCATGTCGAAAGAATCGAGATCCCTGCGTGCCTCTCCCGTGAGGCTTCCCTTGAGATAGTGAAGTTTCTCGACGGGCGTCAGACGATCATCGTTATGGATTAACGATACGAATTGGTCGTGAAAGGTTCTCCATGTTGAGTAGTGCCCGTCGAATTTTGGAATTTCCATCGTTGGAAGTTTTGCTACAATCCTTGGCGGATTTGGTTGTTCACATTGAACGGTCGTTGCTGTTGCCTGAACTGTGTTGGCAGCCCATTACGTCGCGCATATCCCCTAAAAACTCAGAGTAAGTCTCTTCAAACTCTTCGAATTGGGTGCTCTCTAAATAAGCAAGTAGAGTGCTTTGGATTTTTTCATCCTTGATAGTGCTAGCGTCTACTGTATTTAGTTGTGAATGGTTATCTTTGAATCCCTTCCACAACTCTTTGATCGTTTCTATTTTCCCGCTAATGTATCCTGGTGTTCTCCTGGTTTTTGACGTTTTATTATAATTGGATAACGTCTGATCCAGCTCTTTCTTAAATGCAACTTGCTGTTGCAAGGCGCTTTTAGTCGCAGCCATTGAGGTTAGTAGGTTATAGATCTTTTAAGAAAAATAATTGGACAGTGTATGTTAGAATGTACAATATGGAAGAATAAATTTGTTTGACTTTAACCTATCCGGCTCGAAGGACCAATGTTGCGGCGTCGCTTAGCTGCAATGTAAAAAAATGGATAGGTTGGTTCTTGCTCAAAAGAAAGAGCTTGGGTCAGTTTAAAACAAATTTATTCTTGCCTATATGGTACAATGCTAACTTAATATCTACTATTTAAAGCTACGTTACGTTAAATTTGTATTAATTCAAAATAAAAATCTTAAAATAAAAAATTAAAAAAATAAAAAATGTTCCGTAGTTGGAGCTGAAAAGATACTTGTTAGTTATCTGTCAAATTATTTTTTTATTATTGGCAAATTCCAATGAGTTAGTATGTACACCTTGGCAAACTCCAAGGTTGAAATTCCCAAATACCAATTGTTAGTGTGGAAGGGTATTTGGTATCTTCGTGTTAGTGTTAACACAAATTGTGGTCTCTAAATTTTTCTATGTTTAGAAAAAATATAAATTCCAAAACCCTTCCAAGTTTCAGAAAAATCGAAACCACGAAACTATTCTAAGTTTCTGAAAAATAAAACTTTCAAAATTTTTCTAAGTTTTAGAAAAATAAAATTCCCAAATTTTTCTAAGTTTCAGAAAAATAGAAACCACGAAAATTTTCTAAGTTTCTGAAAAATAAAACTTTCAAAATTTTTCTAAGTTTTAGAAAAATAAAATTCCCA